>JANJPG010000331.1:0-11708 GCA_030407185.1 Lipomyces yarrowii
TTGCCTGTCGGACCGGCCAGCATGGCAAAGCGTACGGTCTGGTGAGCATGATATACAAGCAACAGGCATTAGAGGCGGCGAATAAGATCGCACAGAGATACCAGATGACTGCGTTGGCAGAGAAGATTAATCGCGAACTTGAGAATCGGGCTTTTTAGTGTGGAACATCAACGTAGTGAGTGACCTTGTATATTAGTGCATTTATTGGGCAATATATGGTATTTGTGAGGAGTTTTTATAACCCATGCGTTCAACCGGCCTTAATGAACCGCGCTCGACTTTCAAGTCATCTGCAACGTGGAGACTCTACAACTTTCACTCTATTGACTTACAAAGCCCTATGAATATATAGAACCGCCCTGGCGACCAAAAAAGAAATCCGACCCTCCAACATTGAATAAAACAATCGAACGCCGCAGAGTGCTGGTCACAGGAGAAAAAAGGTCAAACCCAGACTTTCTCTTTTTTTTTTCCGAGGTCAATTCGAAGTCTTATTTGTTCCGTTCCTAGTGCGCGCGCGTGTGTGTTGTGTTGTGTTGTTTTACTGCTCATACTTTGCCTTGACTTTCTTCTGAAAGAAGGACGGGGTTTCGTAATCATTGATGGGCGTACCATCCGCGTCAGGGATGACCTTTGTCAGATTCTGCCGTACTAGATTAGAAAAATAACATGTCAGGCGCAAAACAAAAGAACGTACCAGGAATTTGGCGACGCAAGCATTTAGCGGCGCCTCGTCGAGTCGGCAACGACTTAGATCGTGGTTCTCATTTTCCAGACAGCCCCAGTGCTTACGGAACTCATTCTGGCAATTCTTGTTGATATCTTCTAGCCTATTGACATAACGCGCAAGTTAAGGATTTGTGCTTAAAATGGTTGAGTATAAAAAAAACGTACACTGATATGGCGCATCGCGTAACCCGACGACCCTCTTTAAGGCAGTCAACCTCACCGGTCCGGCTCTGGGATCTGCAGAGCATAAAGTCCTCGTTATATGGAGCACATCGGGCGCCAATAAAGTAGCCTTCTCACGGGTTAACGTCGATCAACAAAAGAGAGGACAGCAGGTACGAAGGCACCAGCACAAACAATCAGAATTGAGAGCAACATACTAGCCGACAAAAGCGGAGCAGAGGTAGCGCCGATCTCAGGAACACTAGGAATGTGGCTCGGCAATTGGGTAGGATCCGTTATATAGTACGGAAGCGAATGGGGTTCGCGCGGGTTGGTTTTCGACGTCGTCATTTTGCGAGTGAAAGAGTGTGTGCGTGTGTGTTCTGCTCAATTCCTGTTTATATATATTCTATACGAGATGCGTATTCTATCCGGCCGCGGGTGCTAGATACTCGGGTCGTCCTGGACTTTTGCTGTAAAAGCAGATAATTGTAAGTTAAACAAAATCCCGAGTTCTGATTTGGCGGCTTGCTCCCACACTAACTCGAGAAGGCGCCGGGTAACTGGACCGACTTTGCGTGGGCAAGAAAATACACAGAGCGCGATGCCAAACAAACTCACAATTGCATCAAGAAGCTGCTGAACATTTGGAAAAAAGAAATATACGTTGATCTATTTACTTTGTAGCAATAGCATTACCAGAGATGTCGTTTACATTCGGCCAACCGGCGCAAGTGCAACCACAGCAACAACAACCACTACCACAACAGCAACAACAACAGCCATCGCTGTTCGGCACGGGCTCGACATTTAATCCATCACAATACCAGCAGCAGCAGCCTTTTACGCTGTCGAGTACGCAACCATTCAATCCGTCTGCGAGCATGCTCGGGTCGTCGACATTCGGGCAATCCGTGAACCAGGCTGGATCAATAGGGAACTTTTCACAGCAAACAGCATATGGTCCAATATGTGAGTCTTTGCCGGTCATATTGACTGAAAACAAAAAAGGTCTAATGTGTATGATGCAGCGACGGCGCCGTCAATACCGGAACAGCTACAGAAGATTAAAAATTCGTGGGATCCGGCTTCGCCAGACTGTGCGTTCCAATTCTACTTCTACAACAAGGTACCGTCCGAGCAGGCGGTTTTGTACGCCAAACCACCGAACCACGACCAAGCGCGATGGGACGCGGCCATTGCAGCCCGGCCTGATCCAGGGTCAGTCCCCGTTCTGGCCCTGGGTTTTACAGATTTGCAGAAACGGGTTAACATTCAGCACCAGCAAGTGATTGCCTACCAGGTGCGCATGCACGAAATCAATAGTCGGCTGACACAGTTGATTACTCGGCACGATCTATACACGACAGTCAAGATCGCGGAATTGAAAGCCCGGCACGCGGCGGTTGCGCACCGGACGTTAAGTTTGGCGGCCAAGGTGCAGGTTCTGAAGAGCCGGGGTTACGCTCTTCGGCCTGACGAGGAGGTGCTGAAACGCAAATTTGAGGAGCTCACGCGGGTGTTGAATGATCCGGCCGTGTTTGGCAAGATCAACGAGGTATGGGCGCGCATGATGGTTGTGCGTGACCGGATCAAGGTCTTGAACGAGCAGACGCGGCAGACGGGCGAACAATGGGAGAATGCGATCGATTGGGAGAAGGACGACGAGCAGTTGGAGAAGATTGCCCGGATTTTGAAAGGGCAACAGGCGGGATTGATTTACCTTGCCGACGTGTTACGGAAGGACATGGACGAGGTCGATCAGCTCATTCGGCATCTTGAGCAAAAACGGCAAACCGACGAAGAGCGCGGCGGTGGTCGCGGAGGAAAGAGATGAGTGTAAAATATATATTTGTACAATAAAATAAGGCTTAATTTTTGACAAACCCATCAAACCCATGCACCAACCGTTCCTGGGCCTGCTTCCATTTGCGGGCCCGAAATTCAATCTGTTCGTTCTGGCCGGCAAAGTCGGCGATTTCAAACACGCGCTCGAGGCCGTATTGCTCGACCGGCACGGGATGGCGTTCGATATCAAACATGCGGGTCCGGATCGGGCGCACGCCGAGATCGACCTGTTGAAACCGCCAGCGCCTTTCCTGGTTTTGGAACGTGTCGAATTTCTCGACGTCGATGAATGGTTCAAAGGCCAGGAACAGGCGGTCGTAGGCTTGGTCGGCCGGATCGTCGAACGTGAGGGTGAAATAGCCGGATCCGACCGCGCGATGGACAAATTGTTTTGATTCTCGAAACTGGATTATTCTGCCCATTGTTTCCAGGAACGCCAGGAATTGGGTTGATTCTTTTAATCCTTGCAGCGGCGGCCAACACCTGATTGCGAACCGTTTAAAATCGGGATTGGTGGGACCGGCGTAGATGTCGGATATTGATTCGAACTGGCGGCATATGAGTTTCTTGCGTTGATGAATTAGCTCGCGCACCGGCAAGGACGTGTCGGGATCGTCTTGGAGTTGTTGCATGCGTTGAGCATGCGAGGACAGGTCTTCGACCTCGTCCCCGTCCTCGTCTCCTGCTGCAGAAGATTTTGAATATTTCCGGACATGACGGCAGGATTGTGCTGGTCCTGCGATGCAAGTGCGAGGCCGCCGTATGCGACGAATGGCTTGTATACTACCGTATGGAGGCTTTTGTATCCACATTTCTGTGAACCGGTGTATGCATTGGAGTTGTCGATTGTGGTTTTTAGGTGTACATTTGGCCATATACATGTAAGTTATGGGTTTCGTTCCTTAGGCATTTGTTCGTCATGGGTTTCGTACCGTTTAGTTAACTAATGCGAACACTCACAGTTCAAGCCGTTAAAAGATCGATAGTCCTCCTCTGATTAACTATAGCGAATAGTAAATATCAGAGTTTGGCATTAATGACGGCTGACTGGAGGCCCCTTGCCTAGGAGCATTAGCCTAATACGCGAAGATAATCGTGATCAGGGGATATATATAACTTATGCATATATTATATATAATCAGCCTAAGCTTAGCTGGGCCCCTTTTGATGCCGCTTCCCCCCCGCGAACAGCAGCAACTGCACATGCTAATTGTAGTTTTTTTATTTGGCGAGGATCCGCACTAAAAACAGGAGGCAAGCCGCAGACTGGTTGGGCCACTTGCCTCTCCTTCCTTTGCATGTATGTATGCTATTATTGTACTATTAATTACTAGCTAAATTAGTCTTGTTTCCACCAAAATAAATAGGGCAAAGATCAACTAGCACACTAGCAACACTGATCAGCACAACTGCCAGCCAGGCGCGGGGTTGGGCTGCCATCTGCCGATCACTCAACTTTTACCCCGCTCATCCTCATCATTTTGACCGATGGGCTGTTGTAGTGCATAGTGTCCACAGTACCTAACCGGGGGTACCAACGATAATAGGTACATGCCATACTGTATTCCAAATTGTCACCAATGAATAAGTGAAAATGTTTATTAAATATACTCAAAAAGGAAAAAGGTTCACCCCATAAAACCTCAAATGGTATCCCCCCAGTTATTATGCTGAATGCACCCGGCCCGTATCCCTGTGTTTACCCCCCCAATGCCCCTTGTCCCTATTTCACAAAAAAAAAAAAAAAGAGAAATAATAATTATCACAAGAACCTGTATGAATGACCCATAATGCAAAAAAGAAAAAAAAAAATTGAAAATGCGAACAATACCCAAAGCCACCCATGAATTATACCGAATAGAAATTAATAAAAAAAATTAATGTTAAAAATACAAGTCCGAGTGATCTAAAAGAATCCAAATAGTGTTCAAATCCGTCCCATAAAAAAAAAACCGAATACCCACAAAAAAATTTTGAAAAGAAAAAAAGAAAATGATCACAAGTAAGGTTCGAGCCACTTGTCGTCAAACCATCCAACTCGTTCAAACGCGACAAATAGCCGGGTTGCTTTGTTCACGTCAATCCGGCACGCCTTTTGGCTGTCGGTTCTGCGGAATTGCAGACCCTTGCGAGCCCTAAAGACACGTTCGGCGAATATGCGCTTCTTGGAGTCAAGATACATTGAACAGGGCAGTCGCAGGACCGAGGCAAGCTGGAGCTCGTACGGGTGAAGAAGCTCGCGATCGGGATCGCTAGACAGGTCCATCGCGTTACCTTTCCAATCCGTTCGCATGCCCTTTGTACCGTCGAGCGACGACAGAGGTGGACAAAAATCCGGCACATTGTCGAGATCAATGTCATGCACGGTCGAAGTTCGTGGCGACGATTCTGGCGAGACGGACGAGCGCTTGTGTGCGGTCGTCGTCGTGTACACTGTCGGCGACACGTTCGCTGGCCGAACTTTCTTGGATGCGATTCGCGGCGACGATGGCGCCGAATTGCGGGTCGTCATGCCGCCGCCGCCACCGGCGGACGGAGACTGAACCTGTTGCGGTCGCGGCTTTGTGACTCGCGATGGCCGCGGGGATGACGCTGTCGATTGGTGGTGGTGGTGGTGGTTGTGTGTCGTCTGTGGAGCAGTAACAGAAATGACGGCGGCGATCTGGGGCTTGTAGAGCTTGAGCATCTCGCGCTGGGCGGCAAGCCACCGGCGAGGCGACTTTGCGTATTGTTCATACACGGTCGATTGGAAGTACTCGCTGTTCTCGTTCTTGTTATCTGTCTTTGTCATTGGCATCAGCTCGCCGCGGTTCTGCCGGACGACATCGACAAGGGGCCTGAACATGGCTGCTCCGCGCAGATGATGATCATCATCGGCCGACGACGAAGAATGGCACGAGGCAAACAACGGCGGATCAGCTGCTCTGGATAACGACGAGGCGTTGCTGTTATTGTCTGCGCTGGCAAAGGGCGATGGCGGCGGCGACAGCATTGTGGACGATCGCTGAGCAGCAGCGGCAGCAGCGGATGTCGCGGGCGATCCGCGTTTGTCATCGGGGATCAGCACGTCAGATGCGGCCATGAGAGGTGTCGGCAGTGCCGGCAGGACCTGCTTGTCCATTTGCGAGGTCATTGGGCGGAATTGGCCAGGAAGATGTAAGGGAAGAGAGAGAGAGAGTGAGCTGAGTGATGCTAATAGTATTGAAAAGAGAGCAGGAGAAGAATCATCACGCGCGGGCAGGCAGCCGGAGTTGTTTTAATATGGCCCGACTCAGCAACTCAGCGAGGGCGCAATTGAGTTTGGCTACAAAACCGGTACGAGCCAAATTCGGTGCGCGTGACGTGACCGCCACCGTACCCAACCCTAACCCAAAGCGCATTGCGAACAGCGCATAAGTACAAAACCCCTTGGACAGTGTGCGCGCGTACTCGCTCTTTTTTTGCAGGGCATCGCTGGGTGGCAAAAAATATTCTGGTGCGACACAGGCTGCGGCTGAGTCACATGCAAAGCACATGCGCCACACGTCACCACTCAGCCCAGCCAGCCAAGCCAAGTGTGGCGCAGGCATACGGCGCCGTGCGTCATCAAAACAATGGAAATCAGCAGGCGAATCCCAATGACGTCACCGGTCCTGGGTGGTGCCATAGCGCCCCAATCAGCTGCACCGCCACAACTCCTATCGGCTGGCTTGTTCCTGTTCGTGAATTGTTCGGGACATTCAACCACGAAGAGTCGCGCGTAGTTTTAAATGAGTTTTTGTTATTTTATTATACGTTATTGACTCACAATTGCTAATAATCCGGCAAGCCTGACTGTTGTATTTGATCAGGCTCCGAGAATAGACCGAAAGACCGGCGCGGGCCGAACAAAAAGGTTTTTTCTTTAAATTTTTTTTTTTTTTTTTTGGCTTTTTCTTTTTTTTTGTTCTGGCGTGTTCTCGACTTTTTCTGCACATCATCATCGGCCTTCTCGGGAATATTGACAAGTTTGATGACATATGAGTTAGTCATGTTGGCATTTCTACGATAGTGTTCAATAACAATGTCATCCGGTCAACCGCCACTCGACAGATATTGCTTACTACTACTGCTACTGCTGAATTATACTGCTCGCCTATTCGATTCTTCTGCAGCCTGTCCAATTGCAATTAAAACTAGTTAGCCGGTAATTTTATTTTTTCAATTTACCAAAAATCTCATGCCAGTCATACCGTGGCCATAGCGCCAAACGAGGAGGAGAAAAAAAAATATTTTCCATTAAAGTTCCCGTCTTCGGCACTGGAGAATACTAAAATATTAATCTTGATACCTGATTGAGTCTGGTATCCGGCTGTGTCTCATTTGCCGCTCAATTATTATTAATACGACGTAGCTAACTTAACTTATCCAGTTTTGGAAGTGTCAATTGTGCCAAAGGATTAGACTTTCCGGCTTTTGTGCTCTTAATACATACGTTAGCCTAACTACATTATTATTACTTTGGTTCCACAGCTCTGGTCTCCTAAGGACAGGCCCGAAAAAATTCTCAGCACGAACGAAGAACGGTGGACAAGAATACAATTTTTCTCTATTCGCATTGACGAAATCTGTAGTATGGCTCATGCTTGATTGAGGTATCCTCGCCTGTTTTACGATTATCGGACGCGTCAGGAGGACGTCTTTAACCAAAGGGTGGGCACTACTTCTAGTCCGCCGATATTGATAAAGAGCGATCGAACAAGGTGACGCCATTTTTCTTTCAAACTCGTTTTGGTCGGCATAACAAACTCGTGGTCGAGGTTGGCATCTCCCAAACGTGTGATAGTCATGGTGGACAAAATGGTTGTATGACAATAACTGCGACCAGTGTGACGGAATCATCGAATTGACCCGTCACATGGCTCCTGTGGACTGCGGCCGCGGCTATATTGCACTGTTGAAATAGATTTACCAATAGCTGTAGATAGTGTTTTGTATGTCTACTTCTGGTTTGCGGTGGAGTGCTTGGACACGCGTTTGCGTTGTCGTAACGCATCTAAGATGGCTGACCTCCACGATTATCACGAATTTCGTAATTTCTAGAGGGTCACGACCCTAGCCCAAAGGGTTAAGACTGTGAGACTGACCACCTCTTGATTGACCATTTAGTTCAAAGACTGATTAAGCAGTCAAAACTGAACTGGCCCAAGCATAGGCATTCCGGGATGGGTTAACAGTTTATATAGATAATTACATTTAGTTCTTAACAACTCTTCTAGTAAAACAAAATTGAATCAGCGAATTCCGCGTTATCATGCCCGTCAGTCCGAGTCGAGACTGGACAGCATGCTGGAAGATGGAACGAAGAACGTCGTGCCCGTCAACGGTTTCGAAAAATCGAGCAGGCGGTCCTGCAGTCCGGGAGGGTTGCCAACAAACATGCGCTGCAGCATGCGCTCAATGACCCACAGACGACGCGAGTATCCGATAAAGTACGTGCCGAACTCGCCAGCGGCAGGCGATCCGAACGGCATATTGTCCCGGAGGATGTCATACTCTTCGCCGTCCTCGCCTTCAATCGTGTTGAGCGTCTTGTGCGACTGCTGCTGCCCAGATGCGGCGTCGTCAAGCTCAATATTGTCCAACTTGGTCCGGCCGATAATGGCCTCCTGCTGCTCGGCCGAGAGTGCCTGCCACGCTTTGAGATCGTGCACGTACTTTTGCACGACAACATAGCTGCCACCGACCACCGTTTCATCTTCCTCAGCGACGAGGGTCGAGGCCGGTACGGAGGGACCGACCGGGTTTGCCGTGCCATCGACGAATCCGAGCACGTCGCGAACGTCAAAGTAGCGGAAGCCGACAGTCTCGTCGACGACGGCAACAGCGTCGCCAAGGACGTCCATCAGCTGCCGCTCAAACTCAAAGCATAAATCTCGGCGGTCCGAGCGGATGTGGAAGAAGATATCGCCAGGCGTCGAGACAGCGGTGTGGACCGCACCCTTGACGGCACGGAACGGATGAAGCTCTGACGGACGGGGCAGACTAGTCAACCGGTCCCAGATGTCGCTGCCGATTCCCACTGTGCACGCGAATGAGGCACGTAGATCGCGAAAGGCGACGGTTTTGGCAAGGTCGTCGATGCCAGCTATGGCCTTGCGTACAGTCCGGACCGCGTCTGGACGGTCGGTAACCGAGAGCACAAGGAAGGTTGCCGACTGTGTCAGCGGAGCGTCGACACTTTGCGGTTCGATGGGTACGCGGTGGCTCATTCTTGAACTCGTAGCTAGCTTGGCTGTGTGTGGTTGACAGACTAGCGGTCGACCTTGGGATCGGTGGTCCTGATTTGGCTGACCTGAGAAGGGTCGTCGTTGTAGATCTTTAGCGAATGCTACTCGTCGTAGACCTAGGAAGGCAGATTTGGTATATACTCGATTTCGGAGCCCGATATAGCTGACCTGACCTAGCTTCATACCAAGGCTAGAGTAACTCTATCCCAGATTGCGGAACCAGTAAGTTGCTCCATTTTTGAAGGTCTTGAGCACATCTCCCTGACCTGACCGCGATTGGCCATGTGGAATGGAGATCGCGCCGCGCCGACAGTTGGGAATCATAAAAAATTATTGGCCCAATACAACTTCCGAATTGGGAACTTGCGCCAAGTTTAATTTACCCGGCTGTTGAAGATTGCATCGTGGTTTTGGTCGAAACCGCAATAATGATGTTCTGTAGTTAATGAGAATCAGAACATTACTGAGATGCTGTCAGTTGTCAGACTGGGCCAATAATGGCTATCTTAGGTCCCGTGAGGCTTCGTCGATCCTACACATATCGCGTGAAATCGGCGCAACCTATCTGCGGTCACGTGTGATTACTCAGTTATAATTCTGCTTGCTACTTTGGTATATTTAGCCTTTCAATAGCTTGTGAACGTTTATTGATGGTCGTACGTGGTAGACCGAATTGCGTTCTCCGACGTGTTAAAGTGCCATATCAAGGTATTGACTTGGCCGTTTTCATCGCTTATGTACATATGTTCTGTCTGCTACACCATTATGCCCGCATTCTCATCATCGTCGGATTTCGACCTTTCTTATTCCGTCCCATAATCGGTCGACTCCAGTCACCTTGTTTCCGTTAGCCCTCCGCAACAAACCCAATACGGCACGCCTGCATGGTGACTTTACTTACCTACTAGCTTGTCGGCAATTCGCTTGATACCTAGCTGGGGCTTCCGACTCTTTTGATAAAAAAGCACCACCCGGCCGATCCCGCTTTCGCGGAGATGTACTGTCTTGATTGGCAGTTCTTCTAGCGCGGCAAAAAGTTCCCGCTGGATGCTGTAGGCTGGTAAAGACGCGTCTGGAAGCGGCTCGAGCCATAGCCGAACCGATTCTAATAAATTGTTGTCCAAAATAGAATCATACAGTGAATGCCTACAATGCGACTTAGTGTCTATGTTCATTAAACAAGGACCCACAAAAACCATACTTTTGCAAAACATCGCGGACCTCGGGCAACATCTGCAGCTTGTGCGTGGCCGGAATGCCATCCTTGATCGCTTCGGCGTCTTTGATCGCCGCCTGTCGCATGCGCTCCCGGACTTCAACAATTCGGTCGTCCTGCATTTGTTCAATGTCGTCTTCATCTACCTTCTTCCTCCGTTTCTGCGTCTTGAGGGCAGCGTCAATGCGTTCTTCCAATTCCCGCAGCCGTCCTGCTCGCGCACGCGTTAACATAACACAATCCCCACGGACAAAAATAGCACCACAAAACAACATACGCTGCTCCGGATCCAGTTTCTCGACATCCTCCTCTCCTCCCTGCTCTTTCCGCGCTTTCTTCTTCCGCCCAGTAACACCTTCGCCCTCAATAATGCCTCCATCCACATCCCTACTCTTCCTCGACCTCGTCCGCTCCTTCTTCCTTTTCTCGACCTCTCTCTCATTATCCGCTTTTACTCGCTTATGTCGCTGAATCTTGTACACCTCCTCTGTAATCGGCAAGCCGATCGCGTCGACTTCGACATCTTTGAACTGCTCTTCGTCCAATTCGGACAGTTCGTCCTCGTTGTCGAACATGTCTTCCAATCGATTCTCCTGTAATTCCTCATCTTGCGCCGGTAACGTCGGTGATTCGAGATCCGACATTGTGATTATCAAAGATATTGATCAGATCTAGCGACGACCTTGGGGAACGAAATCGTTTCTGAGCCTTCATGTCTCTCACACAAAACAATCAAACCCAAATCGCTCCGCCACATATTTTTGACAAATAGAGCCTCAAACTTCCGAACGCTTTTAGCCAATTTTTTATTTTCGCCATCGTCATCGTTGGTTTTATTTTGCGCCTGCTTCCTGCTTCCTTCAAGCTGGCATAAGTCATACGTCGCTCTCGAATAATATCTGATTCAAATAAACCAATTCAAAAAAAGGCAAAATGTTTGCAGGCGGCGCACCACCACCTCCATCGCCCGAAAAAGTGGCAGAGGAGGACAAGATTGCCTCCGGAATGATGCTCTCTGTCGTCGTTGCTTGTGTCGGACTTTGGTTGAGTATGTGTTCTTTCTTATCTTCTTGAGTCTTCTCGGTCTCATATAAATCGAGGCTTGTGAAATTTGTAGAGTCGGCATGATTGAATTGTGTAAGACGGAAAAGAAATGCTAATGACGACTGCTCGTTTAGCTCCATCTGTTGTCCAGTTTTTCACAAAGTAAGGATGAACCCGCACGATACAGTGATGTCTATATACGAGAATGCGACGATGCGCAAAAATGATGCGAGCCTGATCTGCAGACAAGCAGTCACGAAGACGGTAAAAGTAGACCGGTGGATGATGTACATAACATAGTTTTTGACATGGTTGTGTAGGGATGACGGGAATTGTACATAGTATTGTTATCTGGATTAGTTTTTAATAACACCTTGCTGGGTAATGTATTTGTACCTGCATTTGGCTGAAGAAACAGCGGTCACGACAGTGGATAAAGTAAATCCAGCCCCTACTGCAAA
>JANJPG010000332.1:0-11683 GCA_030407185.1 Lipomyces yarrowii
TACCACGCAGATTCTCGCCAAAGATAGGACCCTCTTTCGTAGCCCACTGGAATGCAGCAACACAACTGTCCTTAATTTCATTAAGATACTGAACAGCCTTGGTTTGATCAACGACAAGATTGGCGCCGGTACCGTCGGGACCAAAACACCAGATTTTTCGTCCGTCAGTTACATCCCAGCCGAACTCATCAGCCAAAATTCTAGCACGGGCTTTGAAATCATCCCTTGGAGACACCTTTCCGGATTCGATAGCCATATTAACTTCCTCGTCAAGCGGAGCAGCCTTGACGAAGATACGGTTGTGCTTATTAGGAGATTTAGAGAGGGCAGTCATACTGGACTCGGCGCTAACGGTCTCACGGTATGCGACAACTGGAGGAGAAATCCTAAGGGGAACACCAGCATGGTCCTCCTCCAAGTCTTTCAGGCAAATCTCCAAATGGAGTTCGCCAGTGCCCGCAACGATATGCTCACCAGACTCCGAAATCTTAGTCAGGACACAAGGGTCAGACTTGGACAAACGCTTAAGACCCTCAACAAGCTTGGGCAGGTCGTTCGCATTCTTGACCTCGACGGCAACTTCGACAACTGGCGAAACCGAAAATTTCATGACCTTAAGGTTGTGGGCACTCTCAGACGTGGTCAAAGTACCAGATTTGAGTAAGAACTGATCAACACCAACCAAACCAACGATGTTACCAGCAGGAACATCATCGATGGGTTCAACAAAACGACCCATCATAAGGACAGTTCGCTGAATAGCCTTGATGAAGAGATCCTCCTTCTTACCCGGCTGGTAGTTAGGACCCTGGATTCTGACCTTCATGCCGGACTTGACAGTACCAGAGAACACACGACCGAAAGCATAGAAACGACCCTTGTCGGAGGTAGGAACCATCTTGGAGACGTAAAGCATGAGAGGACCATTAGGATCGCAGTCACGAATGGCAATAGCACACTCATCGTCCGCAGGACCTTCATAGAGCGAATCCGCACGATAGGCTTGAGCAGTGACGGGCGAGGGAAGATGAAGAACCATCATCTCTAAGAGAGCGTCGGCGGCAGGCAAGAACTTGCGCATGACAACCTTGAGAAGCGCTTTGCCCTCGAGCTCCTTCTCGTCACCCTTCAAGGAGATTTCTAACTTCTCCAAGAGAACGGGAATCTGGTCCTTCTTGTAATTCATGACAGAGTCAAAAATTCTGAAAATGGGGTCGAGAATGAACATGTTGAAGGCACGCTCCAAAGGCTTGCCCTTGGCATCCGTGCCATTCTTTGTCCACTTCTTGGTCGCAGGATTGAAATAATTGTCACCCCACAACCTCTCCATCATTTTGTCTCTGTCAACACCAAACTTCTTAGAGTACTTGACAGCGAACTGACGAACGGTAAAAGCCCATCCATGGAGACCGGAACCAAAAGCAACGGTTCCTCTGTCAGGGTAGACCTGAACATCACCAAGAGCCTTATCCAAGTATGTAGCAATGATGACATTAACGGACTCGACGGTACGAGCGAACGATTGGTATAAATCTTCCTTTGTCACCTGAAGCTCAAGTAGTGCCCGATCAACTTTGTTGATAATGCAGACCGGCTTGATACGTTCACCAAGAGCCTGACGAAGGACGGTCTCGGTTTGGACGCAGACACCCTCGACACAATCGACTACAACAAGGGCACCATCGGTCACACGAAGTGCGGCAGTGACCTCAGATGAGAAGTCAACGTGACCAGGCGAATCAATCAAGTTGACCAAGAACTCGTTGCCGGTGGTCTTCTGCTTGATGTCCTTGACATCATCATCAGTCATCTCGGCGAAAAGCGAGATGGCAGTGGACTTGATAGTGATACCACGGTCCTGCTCGTCCTGACGGGTATCAGTGAATCGAGCCTCACCAGCCTAGATAAAATTAGTTACAGCGCACACACTTCAAACGTGCTTGAACCGTTCTTCGCCAAATACTAACCTTAGCAGCGGAGATAATACCCGCTCGCTGAACTAGCGAGTCGGTAAGAGTGGACTTGCCGTGATCGACTACCATCCGATATCAGCACACCTACTTCGAACCTAATGTAACAACATTTTTCACGGTGCACATACCATGTGCAATGACGGACATATTCCGAACATTGGTGACCTTGTCCATAAGACCACGGATTTGCTAGAGCTTAGTTAGCACTTGAAGATCCACAGTCAATTTCTTACTCTCCAACACCAAACTCAAGCCATTCTATTAAAGTAAACCCCGGCAAGGGGATTTAATTAAACAAGTTACATACGTCAATTGTGAAGTTAACTGCACGCAAAAATGTAGGTTAGCATACGGCTTACCAATCAATCAAATCCGGCCGCAAAGCATCTTGCAGACCGAAAAACAAAGCTTCAAAAGCAAGAAAACATACCCATTGTGAACTATTTCGAATCGGTCAGGAACTATAAAATGATGGATGTAGGTGTGGAACAAAAAGACCCGGTATCCTGGCCGCTGACTGATTCGAAGGGAGAGAGAAAAAATTGCGGAAAATCATGATGATAAAGTGGTACACCGTGTACTTTTCAGCATGAGTGCCATTCAGACTGGACAGCCCGCGGTTAGGGTTACGGAGTTAACCATACACAGACACGAACATTTGAAATTGAAGGCATTGAATATTATTTCTTTTTCTATGTACACTTACACTTAGCTAACTTCTATACTATTAAGTTCGGCCAATTGAAGTTTTAAGAACTCTTGGACAGTTGTGCTCCGAATTTCGACTTCTTTCTTAGACGTGTCGTCCTCAATTGTGCCGCCGGGTGGACCTCGAAATGCGTGAACAACATCCTCATAAACCTCAATTATACCTTCCATATCTCCATCGTGGCTTTGTACATCAGCCGACCATCCTGAAGAAACCCCATCGACGTCGAACTCTTCTTTGATAAGTAGTATTTTGGACCATGAGTCCCATCCTGAAGGAATCAGTACCGCGTCCCTGTCCACCACGTTTGGTTGTACATTCTTGGATGCTTCGATCAGTATATTTCTGGAGTGTTCCGAAAGTAGTGACGGCGAGAGGAGATAGAAAAGTAATGGGAAGAGAGTCGTCGACTCAGAGGATAGGTATATTAAAGCTGCACCATCTTGAATAACATTAGCAATGATCCTTAGAGCCTCACATATTCAAAGTTGCAGGTTAATTTACGCTTGAGTAAAATTGTGCGTAGGAATTGTTGTATAAAGTCGAATTCGTCGTCTTTCCTACCAAACTGTCGCTCTAGGATATCTATCCGCTCCGAATTCATGACGGCGACTAACATTTCGACTCCCAAAGGCGCGTCATATTCTCCCTGTCCAAAGGGAATGTCAATCTCCGTCGACCGATTTGGCGGATCCGATGCTTCTGCAAATGATATACTGGCTAGCTGTCGATATCGCTGAGTACCTACAGATCTATTTAGCACCCAGATCAGAATAGCAGCGAAAAGTGGAAGCACATTTATTCAGACTAGACGTGCAAATATCCTCATCCAATTTCTTAAACACAAACTCAGTCAAAAATTTGATGTATTGCGCTAGGTCTCGAATCCACCGTCGCGGTTGCTCCCAGTCTAGCACAATGGTCACCAATAAAGTCTCGAAAGTCGATCTGTCCCGCTGGAATAAGTCGACTAGCAGCCTAGCGTATGACTCATATATTGATGACAGGCTATATATATTTAACCGTAGAATTATCTCTGTTCCTAGTTAGCAAAAACAAAAGTACCTAGTAGGGCAACAAGTCTACCTTCTTGGTCACGATCGAGTACATCGAAGTAAACGTATCCAAGAGCGAAATCATTAGCGATTTGAGATGTCCGTCCCTTGACAATGTATAGTCCTGATGGTGCCGACGCGGCAATTTTTTGAATAAAAGCTGCCTGTGTAGCAGACGATCCGCCTATTATAACTGCGTCTCAGCAACAAGTAATTACTCTCGAGTAGTGAACGGGGCTTACCCAGCAGTAATATGGTTCTGGAAGTAGTGGCCTTAGATATCGTCGCTGATTGCAAAAGGGAGGTCCAGATATCCATGGAAAATTATGCAAAGTAATTGTAGTGGTATATTGTTGGCTGGACTTTCATAAGGCGATATGGAAGCTGCCGCGGTTGCGAATGTTTACAGCCATACCTTAACTTAACGAGAACTTTGACCATTAACTTACTCTTGTCCAAGCGAAAGCAAATCAGGGCTCCCCCATATCCGACCTCCTCTTCCCCGCCATTTCTACAGCAACCACCAGTTGGGCATTTGGCAGCTATCAGGGACATTTCCATGCTCACAACTGTCAGCAAATGAATCTCCATAAGCCTTTGAACGCCAACGCGTCGTCACGGGCGAAGTTACTCTGTGCTTCCTTCAACCAAGATCAAGAGTGCTTTGCCATCGGCCACGAGCATGGATTCCAGGTTTTTAATACTGATCCCATGGAGCGGCGTGTCAAGCGAGGTTGATAACTTGATTCTTTCCATTTTAGATATTTGCATGCTCATATAAGTTGTTTAGAGTTTGCTGACGGCGGCATCGGTGTCGTTCAGATGCTACATCGCACCAACTATTTGGCACTAGTCGGCGGAGGCCGTACCCCGAAATATCCGCAAAATAAAGTGAGTTTCTACGGCTTCGGCGATCGAAACTTCGCAAGGTCTAATATTTGAGCCCAGGTCATAATATGGGATGATCTGAAGAACATGGCGGCCCTCTCTCTCGAGTTCTTGTCGCCGGTACTCCAAGTGCTCCTATCGCGAACTAGAATCGTCGTATGCTTGCGAAGTAAAATTTATGTTTACATCTTCTCGTCTCCACCTGTGCGACTTTCGGTATACGAAACAGCAGATAATCCGTCTGGAATATGTGCGTTGCAAAGCAATCGCCTTGTGTTTCCTGGCTTAACAGAGGGCCACATTCAGATTGTAGATCTTTCTCCGCAAGGTCAAGAACGCAATCTCGTGTCGATCATACGCGCACACAAAGGGCGTATAAAATGCGTCGCTGTAAGCCACGACGGCTCGCTGATTGCCAGTGCATCTGAGACCGGGACAATTATTCGCGTTCATGCTGCCTCAAACACCGCTTTGATTCATGAGTTTCGCCGTGGTATCGATAGGGCTGTGGTTCATTCTCTGTCATTCTCGCCATCGTCGAACAGGCTTGCATTAATTTCAGATAAAGATACCCTTCATGTGTTTGATACTTCTCCCTTGTCTGAGTCCAGCAATCGCAGGCACATACTATCTAAAGTGCCATTACTTCCACGATATTTTTCCGGTGAATGGAGTTTTGTATCTACAAGGATATCAGATCAGCGGGTCGGAAAAGGAATACTAGGATGGGCGTCCGATGATTGCATTGTAATTATATGGACCTCGGAAGGAATGTTGGAGAAATACGCGATCAGAGAGAAGAAAGACGACAATGTCCGAAAGGCAGCACAAGGAGGTCCCGCGTCTAACGGAAGTACGGGAAATGTGACAATTGGAAGCCTTGGGGATCCGTCAAATGAGCACTGGGAACTAGTACGAGAAAGCTGGCAGAGCTTTGACGGTTTATAATAAATGACAAAAATAAAGAACATTGTATATTATGTTGTGTTTTTTGTCGGATTTAGTCAGGATTGAGTTAGACTGGGCAAAAGATGGTCAAGTCTAATGGAGACGTAATGGGTGATTAGGTAGAATTTGTAAGTCCGGTAGTATAGTTTGATAACTTATCTTTTAGATAATCACATCCTCTGACAACATGTGACATGATGACAAAAATGGATTCATTAATGGTCATTAGAAATAATTACAATGCGGCCCTATCTAAGACCCAAGTAAATGCTGTAATGAATAATAAAAAAAAAATTAAATCCCGACAGTCCATATATATCATTGCTGTCCTTGGACGCTCTCGTCCTGCTGCGCTTGCTGCATTATCAACTCCACAACACGGCGTTCATCGTCATTCAACTCCTTTGAAAGCAAATCGCTGCGAGAGGGATTCTGCTGAAGGGCAACAAACGCATCCTTAAATACAATATATACGTTAATCTTGTCAAGTGGCGACTCGTACAATGGCTCCTCTTCAAGCGCTTCATCTTCGTATTCATCTTCGTACTCGTACTTGGCCTTAGCTTCCAATCGTGATGCTTCTTTGTTCAGAAATTCAAGATACTCGTTCCCCTGAGTATCCTCTAGATCACCGTCTTCATCTTCGTCATCCCAGTCACCGGTGCTCAGACTATCCATACCGCCATAATATGGTGCATCACCGCCTTCAAATTCTTTTGACAATTCCTCTCTTCGCTTCAGAGCATCAGGCAGAGTCTGCAGAAGCTGCAGGAGACCGTGCAGCAATTGCTGGAACCCTGGACGGATACTCTCTGGAACATGCTCATCAGGTAAGGTAATAATGCCTAGAATTGCCATTATGGACAACTTTTTATCGTGAACTCTCGAGAAGCTTGGCATATTGCTGAACCAAATGTTAAAAAAGTTTGCAGTCTGAGAGCTCTCTTCCAACACACGGAAAGTGAGCAGAGGATTGTAGTAGAGGCAGTTGACGGTAATCTCAATCAAACTAACCAAATATGCCTTGTTCTTCAGTGCTTCCGTTTCGTCACGCAATCGTCCCAAAGAAATACCAACCAAGTATGAGATGCAGTTGTCCATGCCGCCCCGCAGATTCAGTAGCAACGTCTGAACAAGCCTACAGGCGTCTGTCCGATCGATAGCGCCAAGCCGTTCATCACTCGTGAAAACGGTGTTTACTATGTCAATCATTGCCGCGATGTAGTTAGGATTAGTCTTCATTTCTTCTGCACCATAAATGATATAATTCTCAAGGGCAGGTAGGAGTTCTATTAATATTAGTCGATATCCCGCTACCAAACCCAATGAAACATCGCTCACCATCAAAGTAATCTATGGCTGAAGATTTGAACGCTCTGTGTAACAGACCGAACAAGCTCCAGAGACTAGGCGTAATCCTCTTCAGACAAAAACTGCTGGAATCAATGAGTTCAAACACTTCTCCGTACATATCTATGCTCACTTAGTATGCACGTCAATTCGCATAGAAATCCAATCAACTTACCACTCTGCTCGTTTTCTAATACGGCTGAGTTTACCGGCAAAATAGCATGCTCTATTCTAGCGACTATATCCGGAGAACTGTCTAAACTCAGAAGTAGCGTACCTAGAGTATTTACTATACCCAGTGCCGCCATGGCTTTCTCATCCAGATCACTGAATTCAATACCGTCATCATAGCTATCCGGATCTATGTTTTGCTTTTCTATTATTTCACTGAGAAGGTGTAAAAATTGATCTCGCAGTTGCTCTGCTAGTTCGACAGCAAATGGCGCCAACTGTGCAGAAAACATATCAACGAAGTCTTCCATGACGCCAAGAAGCGAGTCCATATCAATCTCTTTCGTGAGTTGCATGAGCTTCTCCATCGTGGCTCTAATATTTTCCGACAAAGCATTGCGGATTGATTCATGCCTCGCGAGTGGCTGTAACGCCAACGCAGCCTCAACTTGCACAGGTAAGTATCTATCATTGAGACACGCCGTGATACTCGAGTAAATGAAATTGATGTTATTCAAGTCCTTAAATTCGGCGTCGGAGAACCTGTTAATAAGCTCGCACGCACGTACTCGCAAGAATCCGAAAGGGCTCTGAAAATCCGAGAAAATGTACTGGACAAAGAATGACTCCATCATGCCGGCGACAGGACTTTTCTTGCCAAGTATGATGTGCGACAAAGAGCCGATCATCCGCAAAGCACCTTCCTTCTTTCGCGCATAGCTTTCCTCGTTGACATGTTGCTGCTGCGAAACAACCACGCCGTTGATAAAAGACAATATCGTGTTAAATGTAGCTTTTCGTCGGCGGTCAGCCAAGGTGACCAAAAAATTTGTGGCGGCAATATCCGCTGTCGGACTCTCGTCGAAGATATCTATGCGCTTGTGAATATATTCAACTGGCTCATTTTCGAAAAGTTCGATATCATCGTCCGTTAAACAAAGTAACGGGAAAACGACATGAGAAATTAAGCTCTCCACATGCTGCTTCAATATCTCCCAGGTAGGCTTCGTTTTCACACTGAATCAATTAGCTTAGGTATTGTCAAACACTGGAATGTCACCGACGTACCATTGTTCAAAGTACTCCAAGATGCAGTTTAAAGCCGGCCGGCTCAGCCATAAATTATTCTGGACCCAACGCTCAGTCTGGTGCAGATATGCTTTCAAAATTTCCGGCGCAAAGTTGACAACAAAATTTTTTGAAAATTCCTTGTAATCCTGCATGCTATCGGTCAATGACACCGGATCGCCATATCTTGAAAAGAGCCTGTTCAAATTACGATAGGCCCATTTCTTGGATTTCCACCACGGGTGTAACTCTCGGTCTGGTTCATACTCCGGCAGCTCAGTCGCGGGTACGTCCTTCGCAACAACTTGGAGCAACAACGTTCCCCAAGGCAACAGAGCAGATGGGTCTTGTAGTCGGGGCGATAGTTCGATCTGACAACGGTTAGCTTTCTAGATTTCAAGCAAGTACAACATCTCATCCTGACCCAAATGGCAGATCTATAGCTCTTCATGACCAACCGCATCATATCACCGGCGGACGCGCCATTCTCCGCCAAGAGTGAGTTGGCAATCTGCAACGCAACTGGAAATGCCAACTCGAGAACGCGATCAAGCGAAATCCTAATCTCGTGGTTACGCCATCGATAAGTCTTGGTTATCTCGTTCAAGCACACAAGGCCAGCATATACCTGCTGAACATCTTGAGAATGTAACAACTGCAGCGTATGATCTAAAAACTCGGGCCACTTTTCCGGATAATCGTAAGCGATGATTTTGTTGAGTACTGATATCAAATGATGCCGTGTCTGGCTCGGTGCATTAATAATCGCAGGAATCAATCGCTCTCGAAATTCAGGCTTCTCGTCTTCTGGTATCGCCGTTGAGTTTTTGAAATCATCATACTCCCAGTTTTTCACAACTTTGTTTTTCAAGTACACGACAGCTACATCAACTATTAGAACAATTCCCAATTCCCGCTGATAGTTTACGCACCTGCGATTTGTACCGTTCCAAGAGGCTGAGACTGGACAATATCTAGACAACCCCGAATAAATCCGGGTGCTCTGCTTGCCTAATAATTGCATCAGCCTCGCTAAACGAAAACCCATATTTTTCTAGTTATAGAACGGCAGATATTGCTACCACATACCTTGTTCAGTTGTAATTCTGCTTCTCGGCGAATATTAGGATTTGCATCAAGAGTAGATGCAAAGCATTGGTGTAGTGCATTCACATCCATATTACAAGACCACCTCTATATGGTAAACGGCATGCAACTGCTCCCTCTCCTTGACAAGATGACGGAACAGCAGAAACTTCTAAATTGCAACTTAAGATTCGCAAAATGCTAGCCTAATAGAGAGTTGTCTTGGACACCTATCAGTATATGCTTTGGCGGTGGGATTTACTAAGTGCTTGGGATCTAAAATATTTTCGTGAAAATCCAAATACCACTAAAATACCATCGATTGAAGAACCCGTACCCGACGAAACGGGTCAGGGTATATTGCTCTCAACATTGTGAGATTTAAAGCAATGCAACCAAAATTTGACATTTAAATCAGCCCTACGTTACATTATCTGGGTCATATTTTTTAATTTAATCTTGGGTACGGTGGTCGTGCTGCCGCTGGTATTTTGTACTTAATGAAAAGTTTCCGTGGTATTTTGGACTGACCGCCTTCAAAATATTTTTAAGGGGTCGTTGCATATTTGGCGTAGCCGCGAATGCACACACTAAACCCTAACCGTTATTAGCCTCCTAATTTGCGGCCTTGTCATTCATTGTACGTCTACTCTACAAGAATAATGTCAACTACAAATACAAACTTGTGCAGAAAACGATATCCCGCTTAATCTTCTCCTGCGACAACTCCATCTTTGCATGCAACGTTGGGTCTCCGATAATTCTTGCCGCACTCTTAACTTCTCGACAAACCTCGTCTAATCGCGTGATTACGCGAACAATCGTACCTTCCAGTACATCAGTGAGATCTGTAATACGATTGAATGGCATGCCTCGCGCCCATTCGTAGACAACCTCCATGAGGCCGAACCGCTGCTGTACAGTTTCAGGATCAAAAGCCACCTCCTCGGGTATGGAAATTTGATGCTGACGTTGTACTTCGTTCACCCGAGTGGCAATCTGAATGATCTTATTTCGGCCCTGCACTCAACCGTCAGTGTACAATGCAGTTAGCAAGTATCGGATCTCACTCATACCTCATCTAAACGTGGAGTAACTATGCCTATTTCGATCTGTGTCTTCTCCTGGAATATGAAACACGAGAGGAGTGCGACAATCTCCTCTGGTTCATAATCTGCTAGGAAGTTTTCCAAAATTAGTTCTGTGATGATGAGCTCATGGCCGGAGTTGATCTAGGAAGCACTCGTTAGGGATGAGTCCTACCAACGCAAAAGAAAAACGTTTAGACAATACCTCGCAAGCTACACGCCCTTTAAGTTCAACGTTGAGATTGTCATCAATGAATCCCAGGTCTTTCAAGACTTCGATTCGTTGTTCATAGTCTGGTAATAGTTCAAGATTTTGATCGGAAATCACTTGCTTCAATTCTGCAATGCCCTTTTTCAACAAATATTCTTCGTGCATTTGTGTGAACTGACTAGTTAGCAAGTCTACCCCTTTTAGTTCGCAGAATGTGAATCGGACAAATACATACGTGTTTGATAAATTGAGGACAACTGAGACTCTGGCACTGAACGATCTTCACTCTCAATTCATTTCGTCTCTTCATAAGCTCAACAAATTGAAAGTTCTTCATCTTATTCCATTCTACTTCTTCCCAAATCCGATCTTGGCAGTTTAGTAAAAAGTTTCGAAGTGCCACAATATCGCGACGCTCTTTGCGTTGAATTCCGTGAATATCAATCTGCTAGGATTAGCATCGGGCCTCGCTAATTGAAAGATAGAACATACATCAACAGAGGACTTGCAAACGAATTCGACTGCGGTAAATGGAATATTCCTCTCAACTAGGACTCCGTCAAGTTTCAAATCTCCCAGAACGTTTCTGACTTCGGGTAGGAATGGGACCATGTCGCCTATCTCACTGTCAGCCTCCGTCAGTCTTAGCTCGATAACATATTCCTTACTCGCTTCTTTCTGCTTCTGCTGCGAAATCCCTCCAGAAGGAAAGATTCCGTAACAATGAAATGTTCGACGCTGCACGTTCGCACCCACGATTAAGCAAACAGTCCTCGACGACTCTTCAGTTTGGACAACAGCAAGACGCTTGGCTGTCAGCATCCTTATTCCAAACGAAGTCTCACAGGCGAGTTCGATCATGGTGCTCATCAACTCCTTTGCCTCGATGAGCGCATCATGACAAGTCTCCAAGTCTGGATCACAAATGCTGCACTGCTCTCGCTTGAAATTTCGTAGACTGGCTTCGGACGCTTTAACTGTTTTCTCGTGTTCTGGAATCAAGCTCTGTGTAGTGTTTTCACTAAATGAGCGCTTTATCATTTCCTCAACTTTCAAGGCTTCAACACGTAGCAGATTAAGAATCATGTTGTACGTCAGGCGGAATTGACTCTGAAGCTTAGTGGGCGGGCCAAGAA
>JANJPG010000333.1:0-11578 GCA_030407185.1 Lipomyces yarrowii
AAGGTTTTGATGCGCTCAAACTAAATTTTGTCGACGCGTTCGGGACGCGTCGCGCTCAATTTACCACTCTCAACCTTGGGACTAGAGCCAGTTTTGCTCTTCCAACTTTGCGCCTCATTCCCAGCAGATCAAGTGAATTGAATTGCAATCGCCTACCAGCTGTTATTCATTCCTTTGGCGAGGGCATTTCGGCAGGCTATTGACAGTGGAGTGTCTCGATTAGATCACCGCGTACACTTTGACGACGTGGACAATGCCGCGAACACCACGGAAACAGTCAACATCGACCGTCCTCGGCAAAAGAACACCGAACGCGCTAAACATTCCTACTCCACCGCAGTCGCCTGCAAAAGTTAGAGCGCGTCGAAGTGCGGCGAAGGAAGTTCCTGGGCAAACACTTGCAATTGTGAAACAAGACTTGAAGGAAAATGCTGCACAACTGCCAACTCCGCCGGTGACCCCGAGCAAGCGGAAAGTGCAGTCGGAAAGTGATTGCAGCCCCAAGGTCGGGCAGAGATTGCGTGACGTTACCAACAATGATATGCACAGCAAACATCCCACAAGCGAGACTCGTCCTGCGACCCCGGCTACACCGTCAACACCGTCAATCTACACTGGAGCGAAGGCCCTTTTTCAACGCGGCTCTGGCTCGGCGGGAAAGCTGCTGTGTAGAGATGTAGAGCGAGACGCTCTCCAGTCATTTTTCTTTTCACACGTTTCCACTGTCACGGCTGGGAGTCTCTACGTTAGTGGACCGCCGGGAACAGGAAAGTCGGCACTAATGGCGGAGGTCTTGAATGACGTGAAGGAGAAATTTGGAAAGACGGTTAAGGTCGCGAATATTAATTGCATGACAGTTCGCAAGCCCTCACTAGTGTTCTGCACAATCTACCAGGAATTGGTTGGTGAGGAATTGCTGGAGTGTGATGACGAGCTATCTATCACCGACAATCTCGAGCAATATTTCACAAAATCGACATCGAAGCAGTCATGGTATGCAAATTGCTAGACTTTGGTGGTGCGAGCTGGGAATATTTTGCTAACATCGTAAGCATTGTTATTCTCGACGAAATGGACTATCTGATCACAAGGGACCAAGAGATTCTCTATCAAGTCTTTGAATGGACGCGTCTCAAGAATTCCAAATTGGTGCTTGTAGGAATCGCCAATGCACTAAATCTAACAAGTCGATTTCTTCCAAAGCTCAAGGCGAGGAACTGTGAGTTACTTAGTCCTTCAATGTTACATATGCCTTGAGCTAACTATGTTTTAGTCGTTCCTGAGGTCCTACGCTTTACTCCTTACACTGCAGAGCAAATTGCGACAGTGATTAGTGCCCGACTCGAAGTGTACTCGCGCGCTGTGTATGACAATGAATACGGAAAGCATGAGGCAGCTGCTCTTATGCACCCGGCGGCGATCCAATTGTGTGCTCGCAAAACCGCTGCAAACACCGGTGACATCAGGAAAGCATTTGATATTTGCAAGAGAGGACTGGATTTAGCAGAGGAAGATGCTCGCCGGAAATATTCCCCGCCATCTAGTACGGATTGTCAAGAAAATCGGTCGCCCATGCTCACTCCTAGTCCTAGTCCGAGCCGGAGCCCGGGAGCATTCATCATTCCTGCCGATGCCGTACCACCAAAGGTCACCATTTCACATGTTGCCAAAATTTGCTCGTCTGCATTTGGAGGCTCGACCGCGCAGCGCCTTCAGAGTTTGAATCTCCAGCAAAAGGCAGTTCTCTGCGCATTGGTTGTGGGCGAAAAGCGGAAGCACTCCAGTCTTACCATTCGAGAGCTCTATGAGCACTATGGTGCTTTATGCGCCAAAGACAAACTACTAGACCGTCTCAAGGCTAGTGAATTCAGGGAAGTTATTAGTGCACTTGAAGTTTGCGGGGTCATAAATCTTTCTGCCGCAGGGCGTAGCTGTGCGTCTGGTAAGGATGCGAATGGTGACAACAGACGAATTTCAGCTGCCGTTCAAGCGATCGACCTCCTACGGGCCGTCGAAGACGTTGGTATGCTGAAGAGATTTTTTAGTGGCGGAGCTTAGAATAAAACAATTATCTCGCGCTTTATGTGTTATTGAGGGAATCGTTATATGGAAACAATATCAAGGATATATGTTGAAAGTGTATGTTATCTGTATATAGTAGTAGAATATATTGGAGGCGATACTGAGACCTGTGACTTGTGTTCAAGAGAATTGTTAGTAATCGTCTTTCTGTATGGCATCAGCTGGGTGTTAAATTATTTTAATAATGTATCATTAATTTATTGATTCATGATCCCATCCGAACCAAAATATCAGCCGTTGACCTGGCAGATGCAGGCTCTAACTGTTGTCTCCACTGGGATTGCAACTTATTCTTTTCTTTCAATAAATCAAAAAAACGGGTTTCACTTCCATGACGTTCTTTGTGTACTAATAACAACTTCGTCCGTTGTGAAACAATCTTGAGAAGTACATCGGTCAAAATATCGAAGCTGTCCACATTATAAGTGCAGTCGCAGGCTATGACCAAGTCCCACTGCGCTTCAAACACTTTTGCGTTCTCTGCCGCCGTGTTCTTACTGCTGTCCCAGTTGAACGTTGAGAATTCGATTTTGCCATTTGTTGTGCTGCGATTGAGAGCGATATTTCGCTCGCATATATTTCGGGCTGAATCTAGGTCGGTAAGGACAACGTGACTCTGCCGAAATAATCTGCTCAGAGTAAGACCGACCGTACCACATCCACTGCCGAGTTCCAGGATATTCATTTTTTTCGACGACCCTGTCAGATGCCCAATAAATTCGTCACTGTTCTGCCTGGACGACATGAGAAAGTTGCACAATAATATTCCAGAGTCCCTAGTCCACTAGCGTTAAATAAATGTAATGTAAGCCGAATGATCATTCATACCACAAATGTCGTGCAATGCTCTCGCCAGTTTCTTCTAACAATTTCAAAGTTGTGGTCCCAATAGGTATATCGCGCACGACGTATCTATAATTAGCTCCATCATACTTAATTGCATATTGAATTGCGTCCTTTAACGGACGCGGGTCGTCTGAGCCAGAAAACCAAAACCCCAAACTTGTGATGGGTAGCAATGCTGGTATTGGATCGTCATTAGATTGCAAATGTATATCATTCTCGTCGGATGGTTCAACGTGCACATAAAATCGTACATTCTTCCCTCCGGTCTTCATTATTCGATCTATTTTCTTTGCCGACACCTCCAGTTCGATGGGTAAACCTCTCATACCAGTCTTCCATTGAACTTTGGCATGTGTGACATCTACCGCTTTGGAAGACGACTGACCACTTGCAATTAGGTTGACTGACAATTCCGTATTCCTGTAACAGAAGCTTTCGCCAAGGTCGGTAGTTAGCGTGACGACAAAACTAATTGTACATGTAGATGGAGACGAGGATTGTATGCGTGCATTTGGTTTTCGCACAGTCACTGATTTACCACTGTTGGCCTTTGTGCTCGACTTTTTGGATGAATCAGACTTCACTGAATGCTGTAAACATTTGGAGTATGGCACTTTCAAAAAGCGCACATGATACATGCTAAACAAGTGCCTGGATAGGTAGTTACAGAGAATATTTGACTCTAGTTCGGACATTGTGGTTTAGGTCTCGCGAGTTATGAGTGAGCCCTAACCCTATATGTCTACTTACATCATTATAATTTGTAAGATATGCCATAAATGAATGTGAGCCGCTCCCCAGCAATAACGGATTTTTTGACTCGTGAGAGTCGATATTCCAGCATTGATCTCGATTCTCCAACAATTTTATAATTAGTTTGGTTTTCGAGGTTGGGGTCTTATTTCATTTTTGAGTATATAGTCATCACGTTGGCAATTGTTATTAACGTAACAGTCGACCAGTTGCATTTTTCAGTTCTCGATAGGGTTCTCTCTACTATACATATTAAACCAGGTAGATAGAGTTCCCTTATACTGAAGATCAAGGTGGACCAGGTTTGTGATAACAGTTTTTCGATCGATATCATGACCGACATGGAAATGCAATATGCTCCGGCATCAGAGTCGCCCTCACCCGAGCCAGCAGATGTAACTGGTCCGGTGGACCAAGTGCCGACAGCTGCGACCAACATATCGTTGGAAGAGAAGATACAAGTCCGGATCAGAGGTGTCGAGCAACAAAGTCTAAAATCATTTGCAACCACTGGAGGAATCAGCCAGCGAACAAACCGACCAGTTCCCCCTCCTCCTCCGCCTCCAGGACTTCCGTCATTGCCAGTCTCGAGGACGCTGGATAATGCGCTTGGTGCGTATGGGAATCCGTCACAGACCCTTTATGTGAATAATTTGAATGACAAAATAAGAAAGCAAGGTACGATATATTGGGGTGAAGTCATATGAACGCGCAAAAGCAATGACTAACAATTAGTAGAACTACGATTGTGCCTATACGCACTCTTCTCGACCTACGGACGAGTAATAGATGTTGTGGCTGTCAAAACCAAGAAAATGCGAGGTCAAGCCCATATTGTGTTTAATGATGTCCCTAGTGCAAGTCAGGCATTAAGATCTCTGCAAGCGGTTACCGTTTTTGGAAAGGAGATGGTAAGTGAGGATAATGTGGCTATCAAGTGCCCTGCGAGTGGTCATATATGCAGCTCTTGACACCAATTTATTGGTATTTTTTGTGGTGGCCAATGCTAACATTCGTTCCAGCATATTGAATTTGCCAAGTCAAAGTCAAGCGCGGTTGCCAAACTAGACGGCACTTATCGACCTCCACCTCCACCTCCACCTACACTAAATTCAACTACAATACCGGCATATACGGCGGCCGCCAAGGGTGTAAAACGTGTACGAGACGAGGAGAGTGAAGATGACGAGTAGCTCGTCCGTGTAAATTAGATAGTGTGTACGATTTTGAAAGAAGAGAATGTAAAAAATTTGTAAAACAACGTTCAGGTTCGACCACTTTGAACCTATGCGGCCGGTTAAAAATCTCGTCGCAATAGATTGATAAATAAAACTCCAAATATGTGATCTCCAACGCCATTGGCTCTTGCTATTCCCTAATGGCTATACCAACTGTTGGGCCAACCACCCCAATCCATAATGCCAGGTACGACTGGAGCGTTATACCGGGCTTCTCAGGGTCCGTATTCAAAGTATTCATGACATCACTTGTACGACACGGATGAATATAGAAGCAGAGCAAGTCATGATACAGGGGGTGTTCACATTGTGAAATTGCTCCGCTCGCTGTTACAGCGGGTATCGTTGGCTTCTTCAGTATTGAAATTTGCGAGGGACTTGCAACTACATATCTGTAGACGTCTTCTACCAGGGTGATAGGTGTACTTTCTCCTGTTTGCAGATTTGTATACGTCGACGAGAAGTACAGAACTGGAAGAGAATATATAGGTGACAGCAAGACGAAGGCTTTGGTAATTACAGTGAAGGCGTGATGCTCTCGCACTGTAGTAACCTCGATGCCATCAAACAAGTCCTTGTCAATGATTAGCTTTAGATCTAAAGATTACAATCTCAAGCAAACTATCAATCACTTTTTCTGCAGACCGAAGTAGTCTACTGGTAATGCCGGAACGATGAAGCCGCGGTAAAAAACTCTCACACGCTTCCGAAAACTCTGCGAGTGTCAAAAATGGAAAATTTATCGCATGGTCAGCTGTGATCCGGCCAGGCACACTTGACTGTGTCATTTAATGTGTGAAGCGTTGACTTTGCTTAACATTGAAGGTCTTCCGTCAATATCAACCAAGAGTGACGAGTGTGGGTTAGGGATCCTTCTCGGTCGGTCCGGGATTCACCATTGCGTACTCAGCACACTGCAGTGCACTTTACCATCCTACATCCATTTTGACTACAAACAGTAGAGCTGCGCTCCTGTGTAGTAAGATGTCTCCCGAAGTTCACAGTCTGGGCCATGTGCCAATCGCGGACCACTCCTTCTCTGCCGACCGCTCTCAGCTTGCGCTGGCTCGAGACATCTCTGTCGAGATCTACGATACCGGAGCGGACTACAATTTGAAGACGACACTTTCTGGACATGACAAAACCGTTACTTCCGTTGACGTCGCGCCTCAATCTGGCCGAATTGTCACTTGTTCGCAAGATCGAAATGCACTCGTGTGGGAGCCGAGCCCCGATGGCACATATAAACCCACACTCGTACTTCTTCGCATCAATCGTGCCGCCACTTACGCGCGCTGGTCTCCTGACGAGAAGAAGGTTGCGGTTGGATCCGGTGCACGGGCAATTGCGGTCTGCTACTTTGAAGAGGAGAATGATTGGTGGGTGTCCAAACATATCAAGAAGCCACTTCGTTCGACTGTTCTGTCTGTCAGCTGGCACCCGAATTCGGTCCTCATTGCTGCCGGTAGTACTGATTCACATGCCCGCGTGTTTTCAACTTTTATCAAAGGCGTTGACGCCCGGCCGGAACCTACAATCTGGGGCGATCGTGTCCCTTTCCAGACTCTCTGTGGTGAATTCGTCAGTCCAGCTGGTGGCTGGGTTCATGATGCTGCATTCTCTCCTTCGGGTGATGCACTTGCATTCGTCACCCATGACTCTTCCGTCTCAATAGTTTATCCGTCTGGACCAGAACAGCCACCTGCTGCCATCGTCACTGTAAGCACGACGCTACTTCCATTCAAATCCCTGCTCTGGCTTTCCGAAAATGAGATCATTGCCGCCGGTCACGATTGCCACCCTGTGATCTTCGCGGGGTCGGCTCAATCCGGATGGACACTCGATCACTCTGTTGATGACCCACTTGAGGCCAAAAAGAACGCTACCAGTCAGGAGAGCACGGCGTTGAACATGTTCAGACAGATGGACTTAAAGGGTACTCCCCAAGCCTCTGTAGACGATGCGTCTTTGCCTACTATTCACCAGAACACCATCACGTATGTTATCACTGGATGAAGCGTGTATCATATGGCTGCTAACATATTTGATTAAGTAAATTGCGCGCTTATTCTACGAGCGGAGGAAGGATTAACCGCGTTTCCTCTACTGGTGTCGATGGTCGTGTTGTCATTTTTGACGTCTAATCGATCGGATTCCGGTCGGGGGCATACGCGATGGACTCTTCGCCCAAGGCGCTATATTGTTTATATCCAACACAAACACGATGTCTTGCAAATGTTAATCCCTTACGAATGCAAATGTAAAGTTTTTTTGTCTAGAATGTGCTATAAAATATAAATAATTTTTGATACTAAATAAGAATCCGGATTACATCAATCGGTAGTAGGGCGCGCGGTGCGCGAATTGACCATACGCGCAAATTGCTTGTGGAATACATTACGGCGCGAAAACTCCTTGAGCTGAATAAATGAACCCATATTTGTGCCTTAGATTCAACAGAATCCCTCAACTGTCATTCTGAAAGAGTGCCCCCCTGTGCCAAGTGTCATCATCCCTGTCTCCCCCGCTCCTGTCCTTGCTGCCTGAGGCTCCTCGCTGGATGTCACAGCCGTGCCAGACATATTAGTCTTCCTTGACGCCAACCTTTCCAACGTGACGCAACCCTAGAAAGCTCGCCAAGCAAACCACCACCATTCCGCCGAAGATGGTCCAATACGCAGCGCGGTACCCCTGCAGAAGTTGACCCGCAGTCTGAAAGGATGTATTCGCATCAGTCGCGGAGCTGCCGCCGGCACTTAACGCGTCCACGCGCGCACTCACAGAGGCCGCGATAACGGCGGTGACGGAGAGGCCGACTGCGTTGCCTAACTGCGAGATGGTGTTGAAGACACCGCCGGCCAGTGCCTGCGAGTCGGCTGGGAAAGCGCGGCTGATGACGAGGCTGGATGCCGTCCATAGCACTAGGAGATTCATAGATCAGCTTCAATGTCACCTTGAGATCAAAGGAGTTACTTACTATCGCCATTGATTGGACTCAGAGTAATAGCGACGAAGGCCGCAGTCCAATAAGTCCATTCGGGCGACGCAATCGCCATCAGGATCGGTGACACTGCGGTGATTACCGCGGTTATCCCTAGCAGCATGTTGGCATTCACCTTCGCCACTAGATGAGCAGCAATGACGTTGGTAAGCACACCCGCTATGGCCATAGGCAAGAAACGAATGGACGCCTGCAGGGCTGAGATGTTCTGAATGTCCTGGAAGAACAGGGTAGATATGTACTGAAAGGCATTGAATGTGGCCCGTATCATTAATTACATAACCGTGCGATGTTAGAATACCGTTTATGTGAATCGACGACGCGTGCGAGGCTGGTAGTGACTCATTCATGTCGATCAATATGTTCTCGATCGAATCGAATATACTGAATAGGGGACTCGCACTGACCGAACCGTTTATGGAATCTCAACAAACTGTCGAAACGGCTCCTTGCGGTGAGATCACTACTCGAACACAACAGGATCCACCAACACTGGATGAAAGAACTAAATATGTGATGAACTCATACAGGCCGATGGCGTCTTATTGAACTAAAATCGTGCCAATATTGTGCGTGTAGTACTGCGAAAGCTACTTGGCCTTGTACTTAAAACTGTTCGCCAGTAACGATAGCGCGCGGTCTGCTGGCCTCAGTTGCCCAATCCATTTTGTTTAGGGTTTGCGAACGTAGTCTACATTTACAAGTACGCTACGTAAACGTACCTCACTATCCTTGGACAAGCTGCTATTGTTACGGAGACTATCAAAATAGCCGAACCTGGTGAGGACATATTCTGACGTATAATGGCTGCTGTGGGGTATATATGACGAAATCATTTAAAGGCATCTATGAGGACAAATGTCGTTTGGAGGGTTCTACCGTAGTTTAGAGACCGGCTGTTTTTAGTGTGACGCATTGTTGTGGGAAATTATCCTAGCCATAGCGCAATTAGTACCGTCGACTCTGAAATAAAATATAGGAACTAAAATTAAAGACCGTATTTTGCGATTCTTTAGAACCGCTTTCGAGTTCTTTTTCGTCCCTGATTATTATCCAAGTTGCCTTTGCCCAATCGGACTGATACATCCCGGTTTCAAACACAGGAGAATTCGTGCTCAATTTCCACGACGAATGACAGTTGGTTTCGCATCGTCGGAGGAACATCTTGTTTGTTGCAGGTCTTGTATATCAATAGACGAATCGGATCGGTTCAGCGCAGGTTCAAAAGATGGGGCATGAAGCGGAGTTACCAAGCGTGACGGTTGGGCATGATGAGGGTCAGTTAGATGACTTAACTATTCTGCGGTTAACCCAGGAGATTAAGGACGTGGAAGCATCCAAGGTATGTGCGGTGTCAATTCTAATTATTTGTGCTCAATATTGTTAATATGTGGCTGCATTAGAACCCATTGGTGGGAGACTTTAGACCACTTAGCGTCCTGTTAGACGAATATAAGGATGCCACTTTTCGGGGCAAGATAAAAGTATGGTTTGTCCATATACAATAGAGTAAGATTCTGGCAAACTGACTAATGTCAGGCACTCGGTGGAGGAAATGCAGGATATCGGCCAGTGAGAGGCGACGGTAATTGTGCTTGGAGAGGTATAGGATGCTGCGAGATAACCGCATTCGCCCATGGGCTGGCTAACGATGCATAGCTTTTGCGTTCAGGTATTTCGAGTTACTGTCCAAGCTATCAAAAGAAGAAATCGAAGTATCTACAAAGTGTCTTCAGTCGAGGACGCGTTTACTCGATGCTGCTGGATACAGTGAGACAGGTTACATAGATTTCGTCGAAGAAACATTCAATCTTTTACAGAAGCTCCCGGATATGACACAAGAGCAATTAGTTACTGAATTCAATAATGCGGAGGTCTCATCGGCAATCATAGTACATTTCAGATTGCTAGCCGCCGCCTATATCAAAACGCATGCCGGCGACTACATTCCCTTTATCGACGACGGAGAGGGTGCTGACATCAGTGAGTACTGTAATCGGAACATAGAGGCATTTTCAGTGGAGGCAGATCATCTGGCGCTGAGTGCGCTAGTGAACTCAATGCTCATTGTGCACCTTGGAGTTGTGTACATGGACCGGAGCGCCGGTGAAGAAGCAGTCATTCACGACTTTGTACCCGCAGAGTCAGCATCAGAGGTAGCACCGCTTTCACTAAAGATAGAGTTACTGTATAGACCTGGGCACTATGACATATTCTACAAATAGTCGGGTAGCAAAAGTTGCATTTGTCAGGGTGGCATCAGAAATCTTTGTTTTCATTCGCGTCGCGTATCTTTATTATGCTGGAGTGCATAAAACTAGATTGTACGCAAGGTTCTATTCCGAATATTCTTGTAAGTGCCTGACGCTTTGTGCCCTTTGAAGGCATAGGAGTAGTACATCCATAATTCTGGACAGAACCATATTGATAAACCGATACAAGGAAACTGTCGTGGGCTGTTTCCTCTAATTATTCAGACTCATCAACAGCCACAAGAATTTGGCGTGCTGTTTGGTTTGATACTTACTCGGCTTAACCGTCTTCGAAGATTGTATGTTGACCAGTTTATACACAGAGGCGGACATTTTACGACAGAGAGTATAAATATAAAGTGACTAGCTAGATCACGAAAAACTGGCATTATCCAGCCGAGCGCGTTGAGTCCCAAACCCCCCTGAGGTTTCGATCGCAAGGACCCTGAAACCCTGAAAGCTGTCACCAAGCGATCAACGGAGTTTGTCTCCGCTTATCCCAAGGACCAAGGTACAATTATCTTCCATTTATTGACGACCTGGACTGGAAGGCATATATTGTTTCCTCGAGGTTTAATGAGCCAACAAATTTTGACGAGTGCGGTATACCCTAGCCCGATCCTCAATTACGTGTGGCACGATGACATCATCCTGACGAGGCCACCAATGCGCGCCTCACGCTAGCTAGCTCATCCATCCACCAACGTGATTCACAGGGCGCGGATCTACACTTCTTCTCGAGTCTTATCACCTGAGTCCATAAACATGTGCCGCGCGTAGAGACTGCTTCAGTGTTGGGAACCTTAGTACCAGCTGAATGTGAGGTATTTGCGTCGCTGCTAGCCTGTAACGGTGCATTTTCGAAGAAATAAAACATTTTGCACGGGACCCTCGAGCATCTGCCGTTTGTCGCGTGGCCATCGTTACAATGTGCCTTGTCGATCGGGATCGAACGAAGCGCGAGCGACCCACGCTCGAACGTTTACGTAGGCTCCCAGGCATTCGGACGCCAATCACTCCCCGTCAATACGTAATTCACACCTCCCCAACCTGTCCGTATATAACGCCGCACTTCCATCACCTCGCGGAGCGATCTTCCTGATTTCGATCTTTTGTTAGCTTCCACGCCCCCAATTCGTTGCTGAAAGTTATACAGTATCCTACTACTGGTCTCGAGCTCAAACAATATAAACTTATGGCGGCAACGACAACGCATTTTTTGATCCATTTGCTGTCCTTCCTCTTGTTAAGCGGGTGGGTTTAGTTTTGGCATATGGCGGCGCAATAAGTTTGATGTGATAGATACTAACAGTCACTCACAGAGCCACTCTGCTTCTGCTATTTGTCCTTCTCTCTGGCATCAAAAATGTTAATCCACTAAATCGGATTTTCTATTTGCGGGCCGA
>JANJPG010000334.1:0-11517 GCA_030407185.1 Lipomyces yarrowii
GTTCGGGGGTGGTGTCGCACAGGATTGATTTAGTGTGTGGGTGTTTGCGGAGCGGGTGGACAAGCGCGCGGCGCGTCTGTGCGGCATGTCCCGGTGATGAGGGCGACGAGCAACACGAACAAGAACAAGAAGAAACGCAGCGACGACGCTTTTTACGGCCGGGCTTAAGCTGGTGCCAGCCCAGTGGCGTGCAGTCGCTCAACTCAGCCTTCGTTCATTCATTTGCACTCTTTCACTCCGGACCAGCATCCACCATCACCATCTCGACCTTCGCAACTCACTTACCACTCGCTGCTCAAGCTGGCTGGCTGGCAGGCGCCTTTGCCTCCGCCGCCATCCCGTCCTCTCCCTCCGTCTTGCTGCTGCCGCCGCCGCCGCTGCCGCCGCTGCTGCTGCTGCTGCTGCTGCTGATCGGACCCTATGCTCTGCGTGCGTCCGGCTGCACTGCTCCCGCCTCTCCGACGATCGTCTCCGCCGTTTCTCTGTCCCATGAACCAGTTCCCGACCGTCGTGGGCTGCTCAGACCCTCGCGGCACCGAGGGCGGCGCCTTCACCGTCTACGTCGCGTCCGCCGTCGACCTGCTCGAACTGCCGGCTCCGCTCATCCTCAGAATCGTCTTTGGCTCGCTCAGATGTGTCGCCGCCGTCTCCCGGTCAGTCGCTCCGCCCCATCCGGCCGGCTCAACCGCCGCCCAGCGCCAGATCATGATCAGTCCGCACTACTTTGCCCTGACTGCAACAGTGCCGCCGCTGCCCGACAACTGGATCAACCAGCCGATCCCGGTCTACTTGCTGGTCGAAGACAACGCCGGCCGTGAACTAGGCTCCCTGACCGTAACAGACTTTACCTGTCAGTCCACACCCGTACCTGCTCCTCCTCCTCCGCCGCCTCCGCCGCCGCTGCCACCGCCTTCAGCATCATCTTCTCAGTCCCCGTACCAGACACCGTCATCCTCCCAAATCATGTCCAGCTCCCAGTCATCCGCTCCGCCGTCATCGCAACATCAACATCACCACCACCATCATCATTCACAGCAGCTGCAACAGCAACAGCAACAGCAGCCTCAGCCCCAGTTTAGGCGCGCGTCCTACGACATGTCTCCGACCTCGTCCACGGCGTCATACGACTCCCACCATCCGAACTACGCCTATGGCTCGTCCGCAACAGACTCTGGCATATTCTCTCACACCCACCAACAGGTCCTGCTCCGCGACCCGCGCGACCAGCGCTACTCTTATGCCAACTACGCAACCCTCCCGCAACCACAGTCATCCTTCCACCCGGCCCAGACCCAGACCCAGACTGCTCCTGCCCCTGCCCCAGCTCCTCTACCACCTGCCCCTGCCCCAGCACCATACACGTCGCCGGCAGCGTCGACCGCCACGCCGGTGAGTAATGCCTACGATCCCTTGCCGTCAATACAATCATACCATCCACAGCAGCAGCAGCAGCAGCCACCGTCCACGTCCTACGCTGGCTACGGCCGTCAGAGTCACTTGCCGCCGGCTATACAGACCGACGAAGACGATGGCTTGCTGCCGGTCCCAGTCCTTGTACGCACATCAACCCTGCCGCCATTCGCAAGTGCTGTCGCAGCAGCAGCAGCAGTCGCCGCCGCCGCGACGGGCTCGTCGCCAGTGCCAGCGCCAAACAGGGCCTCTCTACGGATCCAGTCTGATCTTGAGGCGCTCGCGCGCAACTGGTCGCCAGACGAGTGGAAAGCCCAGCGGCGGCTGGTCAAGTTTATGTATAGCCAACGCGGCGCCGTCATTCGCGCTTCCGCCAATCCGATCTCGCAGGCAGAATACGTTGCCAGCATGCAACCACCACAGCCCGAGCGGACGGCCCGCGGCGATGGTGAGTGTGTCATGTCGTGCATCTACTGGGCGGCCAGGAAAGAATTTTACGTCACTTCGGTCGACTGCATCTATCTGCTCGAACAGCTCGTCTCGGCCCGGTTCACGGTCGAGGAAAAAAACCGGATCAGGCGCAATCTCGAAGGCTATCGGCCGCTCACAGTCAGCAAGGGCCGCATCGAGAGCGAGCACTTTTTCAAGCTCATCATGTCGTTTCCAAACCCAAAGCCGCGAAATATCGAAAAAGACGTCAAAGTCTTTCCCTGGAAGATTCTCGGGCCAGCGTTGAAGAAGATTGTTGGAAAATACGTACGTTCACATGCTATTTGCTTTTGAATGCGGTGAATAACTACTAACAAACTAAGCATTAGTCTGCCTCATATGGCCAGCTGCCCCCAACAAAAACCCTTCAGCCACCACCGCCTCAGCCACCACCGCCGCAGCCACAACAAGACTACAGTACCCTTATTCCGCCGAGCCAACAACCACGCGGTTCGATCATGACCCCGGCACCGTCTTCCTCTTTCTCGCAACGAACAGGCCTGCCACCCGTCAGTCCGCTGCCTGACCAATCGGTCGGCCAACAGCCTCAGCAATCAGGTTCGCGTCTCGGGGTATGGGACGTGCCAGAGTTTTTCAGCCATAGCTAGAACCGCAGGCGCAGCAGTTTCTGCATTTGTAAATTAAATATATATATATATATATATATATTGCCAACGACGCGATCCTTATATTTTTTTGTTTTCGTGTGTATTACTTTGTTTTTCGCTCTGGTGTACGAATCTATGCACATGGGTATTTTTTTTTGTTATTTTTTTTTTGGGCGTGGATGGAACCAGGTTTTGCCGTGTATAATCTAGCCAAGTTTAATCCGGTGTAATGACGTTACGAACGATGGTATATGCAAGTTTTCTATATTTTGTTTATTTTTGGAAGTTTGTAATGTTTTTGTTTTCCAGCATATATTTAATACAATGTTTAGGACTGGTAGTAATTTAAATTACAAAGTTGTAGTTATGAGATTAGCGACGAACAGGATATTTATAGGCGCAAAAATTATCCCCATGAACTTACTTTGCTTGAAACATACAGCCGCCGTGCGTCCCTTGTGTGAGCCTTTGTCTCGAATGGCATAAAAATATGTACATTATAAAGTGTCATATTTGACCAGGGCCAAAAAAAAAAGGTTTAATATACCCGTGTCAAACAGAAACAAAATTAATTTGGCGTATGCCATCTGACTGTCCATCATCTGTCAACGTTTTGAATGCAGTAAATTTATGTAATAAAAATATCGTTTAATAATAATAACTTGACAAGGAAAATTATTAATTTGTCGTTGGTTTCGGTGCCGATGAATGAGTTTCTATTTATAACTTATGTACATTTTTTTTTTACCACGGCGACCCTGCCCCCTGGGGCTGCGGGGCTGCGGGGCTAGGCCCGCGCTTGTTTGGTATAGAGTTTGCCACGCGCTTGATCTGGTTTGTAAATTTGTGTAAGTTAACTAGAACCGATTACTGCGGGCGACCTAATTACAAATAATGTTCCTTCTCAATGGTTTAATTAAAAACAACAACATCATTATTATTAGGCTAATATACACTTTTTTTTGGTTGGATTCTCACAAAATAACAATGCTCGCACGCGCCGGATATATACCCATTGCCAAAACAAAAACCGTCAAAACAAAAAAAAATTCAGACCGTGCTACTATATTTTTTTGCCGTTACAAACAACAAAGGAGTGGGCAAAATGCAGCTGCAGTTACCTAATTCCGGTCGTTGGCCGGAAACGATGGAATCGCAAACGACGTTTGCATATTTGCATTCGCATTCACATTCGCATTCACATTCACATTCGCACCGGCGCCAGCTGCCGCCGTTGCGGCCGCACTGCCAGTCGTCGGGGCCGTCGTCACGGCGGACCCGGTTTCTTCAAACTGCATGTCCGGCATCCACAAGTCTGACAATCCAGCAAAATCATCCAGCATGAGCGCCTGGTCCAAGAAACTGGTAGGGTTCGGCAGATCGGAAAACATCTCCAGGAACTGGGTCTCCAATGACGGCGTCGCGGCCGACACAATCGGCGGTGCTGGCGGACCGATCGACGCACTCGCCAGCGTCGCTGTACTGTTTGCGCCAATCGATGGTGCCGACACCGCAGACGCCGGCGTCGGTGTATGATAAATATCCGACAAAGGCAACGAACGTGGTTGTAGATGCAGTCCCCGTTGCTGTTGCTCGGAACGATTGGTTGGCACGCGCGCCTTTGGTTCCTTCTTGAATGTCGAGCCCCGCTTTGGCGGAGATGGCCCATGACCAGCAGACGATGGACGGGACCGGATCGGTGCCGCCGGTGCCGCCGGCGCCGCCGCCCCGGGGGCGGCAGTACCAGTAGCGGCAGAGAACCCGGTCGAAGCTGCTGTTGCAGCAGCCATGGCTTCTTCGACCCCTTGTTTGCTTGCTTGGTCTTCCTCCAACTTGCGAAACACAGACCTCGCCATGCCACCCATTGCCTCTGCAACCCACCATGTCTTGGCCAGATCGTCCAGCACCGCACAACTTTCGTGCCACCCGGATCTGGCCTCCGGAGACGGATATAGTCGTAAATATACCGTAAGCGTGAGCGACACCGCATACGGCACAACCGGAAATGGCGGCAGTTGTGGCTGGGTCCGCACAATATGGAGAATTTCCCGGGTCGAATGCAATAGTATCGAAGCATTAAAGTCCGGCGACTCTGGCGCCCGCTTGTGGGCCAATATGCAGGCGCAATGACGAACAAGTTGCAACAAACACGCCGATGGTGATTTGCCATCCGGCCCCTCGTACGTTACCTCCAAGTCCACTTCGGGTGGAAGCGTAGATCCAAGCGGTCGATACATCATAATCACGCGATCGAGAACCTGACAGAGCTCGTAAAGCTTGCTGAGCCAGCCTTCCTCATTTGAACCCAATCCACTAACGCCAACATCATCCAGCCGCGAAATCACCGGTCGAGCACACACGCAAGCCGACATGCGATCGAGACACCAAAGACTCCACCAAAGCCGCCGGATCGGTGCCTCGTCAGGATGCGACCGTCGCTCGTGGTGAAGACCTAGAAAATGGGCGTAATGAAACGCTTGCTCCAAATCAGAGCATGATTTCTCCAGTCCATCCGAACCTTCCGAGTGCAGGGACAGCAGCGCCAGAGCACGAACGACGGTCAATTTATCCCGCTCAATGTCGGCGTACAAAAGAGCACGGATCTTGGCCGCAGTAAGCGACGCAAAATGCCGAGGCGACCGCTGGTGAATGAATTTTCGAGCAGAAGAATGACGACAAGCAGCTAGCTGGACCGCGTGCAGGAGTAGTGTGGGACATTCATCACGCGCGTGCTGACTCAAGAATGTATTCTTGTCGAATAGTGGCAGGAGAGGATGTACATATTTGAAGTACACATTGAGCAATCCTTCCCTATCCTGTCGGGGTGGAAGATCAAAAGCATGCAAGGAGTCGAGATATGCCACGAGATGCTGGTTGACAGGCTGATGCCCTGACCCACCTTTAACCCACACGCCGACACGATCTTTCTCCAAATTTCGTAGCGCCAAAAGAACAGATGCCGGGTCAAGGTCCGAATCCCCTATATATCGCGTAGGACGGGTGGTGGCCTCGGTTGTCGCGGTTGGCTCGGCCGGTTTCATTCCATTCGTAGTGGTTGAAGATGAACTTGCACGTTTTGCCCGAACAGTCGAAGTCGAATGAGCGGCCGGCGTGGCAACAGTATCATCGAACGTCGCAGCTGTTGACGACGCCACAGGAGCAACTGCTGCCGCGGCTGTCGCAGCAGCGGATGCCGACCCAGATGAAGAAGAAGACTTTCGATGACCATTAGTCACACTAGTCGATTCGGTCGGGTTCGTGTTAATGGCTGCATTGTTGTTGAGTGGGATAGGTAGCCGAGCAACACCAGGTTGAGCAGTAGGACGCTCAGTCACTGGTGGTCTTGTATCTTCCAAGTCGTCAATAGGGCTTCGATCACGGTCGCCGATATCACTTGTCGTAAGAGGCACCAGACTAGCAGTCTATTAATGGCAAACTTCAATCCATGATCATACGCCGTAATTACCTGCATGGAATATTTTCTTTCATACAAGGAGCACATCGCTCATGATTCTTAAAAGGAGGCTCGCATCGTTTCTGTAATAACAAAAAATTCTCTTTAGATCATATCAACAACAAAAAAAAAATATGACAACACATACTCGTCGCCGTTTGCACTGCTCGCAAGCTTTGTGGGCGCGCTTTCGCTTACGGTAGCCTTCGTCGTTCGCAGGAAACACGAACATGAGCGGCGAAAGCCCTGGTTGGTGAAAAATGCACGAATAATAAGTTCTTCTGCTTGTTGACCTGTACTGGGGTTCGAGGAAAATGGATTTTGTGCTTGCCGCGTGCTCCCGACGGTTTAGTCTGGCGGTGTTGGTATATTTTTTTTTTGGGCAGCTGGATAAATTGTGCCTCAGTCTGGTGATCTCCACTATACAACAGTACCAAGTGTTGTTGTTTTGGACCAGTCGCCCACACGACAATTAATTATGATTCATTTCAGAAAAATTCATTCTATTCGGAATTTGCATACTTTGAATTATTTTATATCTCTACGATGTACCGACGCCTGCTTGAGAAAGACCGGAGTGTTAACTTGGCGGTGACTTTAACAATAGGCGATGGGTGGCGGTACCGATGGTTCTCCACACCGCCTGCGCAGAGTACAGCATCGTGAGAATTTCGTGGGCCAACAGTCATCCAAGTCATTAGCCGCTCCTAATTCGCTGGTCGTCCGTTGGCTAATGCAACGCACACCCATCACTGGCCTCACAGCAAACCTCGTTCCAACCACAGCAGCAATTTTTTTGTTAGCGCTGCAGGTAGTGTTTAACCAATGACAAGCTTCCAGCATTGACCGCCGCCATGGGGAGAAATTATTCGTATTTAGCCTGACAGCATGCAAAAAGCAATATGACCTTTGACTTGCCGCCCAAGTCACAATTTCTCATAGGCCCAGACTCATCGCCCACCGCAGATGTTCAATAATTGCTTCTCCAAGTTATGATATTCCTGGCGTAATAATATTTATTGTTCGGCTAGCACACATTTGGCGCAAAGTTCATCCCCACGACTTACTTTCCTGGTTGGCTCTGTCATACCAGCAATAACATATGCTGCGTAACTTCCGATTGATGAAGATAATATAATAGGCCCAAACAGACGTCAACGCATAGCGCAGTTATCGCGACCGGCAAGTAACATCACACCAAATCGGCCGAATTTCTCGTCACTCTGTAATTTACTCTCGATAGCTTCCCATTCTAGCAGTACATCGTCTCGTCACGTCGCTGCAGGCCACTTAAATATCTATATTACTAGTTCAGCCCAGTTACGGTGATTCGTCGGACATGAGGAGTCCGATGATAAATCTTGAATGTCCGTACAGACACTGTTTAAGGGCCTTATTTTTTTTGTTGTGTGTTTTGCACTTTCAACAAGTGAATTGCAGATAGAGTTTTGTGGGTGACTCGCATCCCCGCTGGAAAAACAACTTGCCGGATTATTTTCAAGCCGCGCCTGAGGAGGCTCATGCAAAAACTTATCTATGCGTTTAAGGACTAAGCAAGCAGGTCGAATAACAGTTACGCAGTAACTGTTGCCAAAATTTTGCATGAGTCGGCCCCACGAGTCATGTCTTATCTCGTCTTATCGATTGTCCCTTCTCGGCAAAGGCGTGGCATTATTGGCCGCGTTTGGTCGCTAGTGAAAACCCCGCCGTCGATTATTGTTCTTTGTAGCACTCCATATACACAATTGCCGGTAAAATGACGACCTCCTGTTTCTCGTTCACGCCTCTTAACAAGAGCACGTACAAAGTTGTACAGGACGACTCGCTTAACGAGCTCCCGTTCATTTACGTGAAAGTCTACCCGACTCTCCTCGTCCTTATTGACACTGGCTGTGGTCCCAATCATGCAAAAGATCCTGCTGTCGAAGAGAAGTCCATCCGCCGATTTATCGAATCCAATCTCGAGAATGAAGGCAAGCTCAAGTACGTTGACCCTGAGAGTAATGAGACCAAGAACAAGCACTGGCTCGTTTTCATCACCCATACTCATTACGACCACATCGGCGGCCTTTTTGAGTTCGCTGACGATTCGACGATCTTTATCTCCGGATACTCGCAAGAATACATTCTCAAAGACCTTGGTTGCAATTCGCTCTGTTGCGCGTTCAACATCCCAACCCCTAAATTCACTGTCTCGCACTGGCTCGAGCAAAATGAGCATCTTACATTCAATGGTGTCGATCTCCACCTCGAAGCACTCATTACGCCGGGCCACACCCCTGACGAAATCGCCTTGTACGACTCCGAGGAACATGTCTTCTACGCGGGCGACTCTCTTTACGAGGTCCTCCCGATTTATATCATCGAGACGTCCAACATGATCGAATATATTGCGAGCTTAGACATGATGCTCAAGTACGTGCAGGCCAAGAATAAAGAACTTGAGCCCCTCGGTGTTCGAGTTACAACCGCGTCCGGTCATATCACTGATTCCGCAGACACCGAGAAGCTGATCATTGAGACTCAGGAATGCTTTTGGCAAACGTTGAAAGGCAATGCTGTCTTGACGGAGCAGAAAGTCATGCGTGAGAAGAACCTTATCATTTACATGAATGAGGCTAAAAATGTCGGCTTCATGTGTATCGACACCAAACTAGAGGAAGCCAAGAAGCACTTTGGATTCGAATGGCAGTTGCCAGCTCCGGTTGCTCTGTAACTGTACATACAGTAAAAAGATAAAAAATGTATTTGGGTGGCATTGATGTTTGTGCGAGGTTGAAATTTTGATAAATCAAATTGGCCGTATATATTGGAGGAAAGTGCGAGGGTCCCGGTTGCATGGCCATTAGAAACCAACAATATTCAGCAATACTACGTCCCGTAGCCCCCAGTAGCCACTCTGCCCATTTGGATATCCACAAACCGAGTTCACGGTTTAGATATATGTAGAAGCATACCGGCCACATACAATCATGGGTTTTAAACTGCATGTCTGGCACTAAGATTACCTCAACCGTGCTGTCTCATTAATTAGACGCACAGCCGCATAATGCAATCGCTATCAGCACGAACATCGGCTCACCAGAGAGTAGTAGATTCCTATCTGGTGGAATTTGACAAGTGTGCTAGTGACCAATTCCTCCTCACGCATCTTGCAAGAAGTTTGTCTTTTACTGAAAATTAAGTGGTTTGGACAGCATTCGCTCTTTTGGAAATTCATTGAATCATTTGCGCTATATAGGTATTCGTAAAAGTATAGAACCTGCCGTTCGCATTGTTGTCCAGGAAATTTTGCTAGAGTCCACACGACCAATGCTTGTCCGACGAGTTGCTTCGCGAGTAGAGCCGGTTGACCGGCTACAATTGCGAACGAGACTTTAAGTGCTCTGCATTGTTTCTTTGATGTTGAAGTAACTGTATTGAACGATTGCGAAACTGGACAAAGAGGCAAGGTGAAAAATTCATTTCGACTCCTGTCCTGCGAAACAACATCCCTAACCCACAAACTTTGATTTCTAGTAACTTGGCTCTCGGAGTGCAGTGATGAATTTAATATCGGAGACATTCATATTTTTGTAAGGCTTATCAGGTGAACGGTTGCGTGCAATTGGCGGAAGGCAGCAATCAGCATAGTATATGCACTTTCAATTAGGACAGACGCGAGAGTACTCCCTTATGGAAATTTCAAGTGCAATAGGACCATTAAGAAAACTGCAGAGACATATAAGCCAGTGGCGGACCGAACGGCGCCGTAATAAATCCGGCTCGCCACAATTTAGTGTTGCCTATTACAGAAATGCGGCTCAAATGAGTGTGGCACTGTGGCTTGAATTTGAAAGGTTCCGAAATCATCCGCATCCGATGCCTAATACGAAAGAAATCACGTCATAGTGATGTCGGTGCACCGCCGATGCGGCGTCCTTTGGCCGAGCCTCCTCCGCCGAAAAGACTGGGTTAGGTGAAATGTTGTGTGGCTAACGGTCGAGGCGCCGCTTCCTAAGTTCGTCGTGTGCAAAAACGAATTTTTAGGCCCTATATATTTCGCCATCTATTGCCATTCACAGGCATTTGCATCTTTACTCGTCAATTCTTTTTGTCGTCATTCGTGTAATTTTTTGAAACATAGCGTAATCTCACTGCCATGGAGTCTATGAACAACGTCGTCGAGAAGGACGGTCACTGGCCGTACGTCCTGAAGCGCTCACTTCCTGTCGGCTGCCTTACTCTCTCAGCAGGGTACGCCGCAAACAGATATATCATCAGGAACTATCCAAAGTCTGCGCCGCGAAATGTCAGTATGCGGACGTTTTTGATGATTGGTTCGTTTCTTATGGGATTCGTCACCACGTCCGAAGTGTACTCGCTAAAGTATGAGCGCATGGTTATGAACAAGATTAATAGCATCGACGAGTCAAAGTTGCACAAGGACATTGAGCTGCCGAAGACTGTTACGGATGAGGCGTTGGAGTACCTTAACAACAACAGATTTAAAGGTATTTTGTTTTTGTGCCACCCAGCCGTAATAATGCGGTCAGCTAATAAAATGAATGTATAGTATTTTTGGGCGCGTGGCTTACGTCCCTGGCTGGCGCTGGATATTTGGTCAGCCGTGACAAGTATATGTCGACATCGCAGAAAGTCGTGCAGGCTCGGTAAGTTGTGCTCGTACGAGGTCTCTCAGTTGCAACTGGTAGTTTTACTAATGCAATGTGTAGAATGTACGCCCAGGGATTCACGCTTCTTCTAATTGTTGGTTCTGCCGGCCTTGCCATGTTGGACGACAAGCCTAAAAGCAACAATCATGCTTTCAAGGATGAGACCTGGAAAACCCTGATCAACGACGATAGCGGTAAATAAAGCCACATCCCTCTGCATGCTATGAGTTGGGACCCCGGGTACGATAATTTAGAACAGTGTCGACAAACAATAAAATATAGGTCATTTGCTGGTTGACTCACTCATTGACAAATTACTTGGAGTTATGACGTTCTTTTTGTGATGGTCTTGCTAAATATGGGAGGTTAGATATATTATGACGTTGTGCGGTTTTGGGTACTCAGTTACTAGATTTTTTGGATGGGCAACTGTCCGTGTATATAAATACGCTTCTTTAAGAATTGATCATACTTTCTTTACTGAAATCTTTTGTGTTCCGTGACTAGTTGTAAATTCGACCAGAAAATTCACAGTAAGGTTGCAGAGACACTATAATTTTACGCCGTTTAGGAGTGTATGACATTTTTTTTTCCTCTTGTTCGAGCTCTTGACTTGGCAAAATATGGTCATCCCGGTCCATTGGAATATTCAATTTCATCCGTCCCTAACTAACGCCAAACACCTTAGGTTGACGTTACGCAAGATGTCGTGACTTGCACGTGTTGCCAATAGCTACCACATCTCGCAGCTTGCATTGCAGAATATAATACTTCACTCCATGTGGCTCAGATGTCCTTTACATATAACAGGCGATCTCTCTTTCCACGATCGTGGATGATCAACCAACGAATGTGGTCTCGGCATGCAGATTCACGAGACCGCAGTAATGTCGCGCTTCAC
>JANJPG010000335.1:0-11636 GCA_030407185.1 Lipomyces yarrowii
GGCAATTCATCATCTACTTGTGGGAAACCATGCTCGTCTCCGTACGGATCAAAATCGATCCAATTGCGGTCTAAAATATATTCTTTGCGAGTGAACTTGTTAGCAATGATACCAACAGTGCACTCGATTTCAGAGACAGGGATGCATTGCCAGACACGTACTCCTGTTCCTCAACTCTTGAACACGGCCATAGAGGCCATCTTCCTCGTCAGAATAGCGTACATTCTCAAACACCTTTACTAGAGCAAGGTGGTGGGTTCTCCTTTGCCATTGAAAAGAAAAAAAGCGATCGATCTCGCCGAAGAACCGCTGCCGTTTGTCATTTAGACAGCGCACATACCGGCGGCTTCTTCTTTGCGAGCCAGAAGATTAGAGAGACGAGGCGACCATATCCTCACTATTAGGACAGTACTTTCTGTATTCAACCGACTTTTTCAGAGTCTGTCTGACTAGCCCATGACCCACTGCTGAACCAGACTGACTAGAAAGGTAGTCTACCAGGGCAGCCACCTGCTCAGTCGCAAACGCTGGCGCACGTTTCACCTGATCAGAAAACGGGGAGACCGAAGAACCTGCTTTCTTTTGTATGAACAGCGCCTCCCATGTCAGGCACACGTCCGGGTTAATCCAACGTGACAGATTCACTTGTTCTGTGAGGATTGACAACGGTCAACCTAAATACTATAGAGACGTATAAAGCTTTTGGCTTATGCCGATATATTTTAGAATATCAACTATGCCGGAGGAGTGGGTATAAACCCTTACTTATATACACTTCTCCGGGGTCTAAATTCACAACAAAGACTTTTAGCCGCGGACTAAGCCGGGCAGCAAGCAACAAACAAGCACGAACTTTTAGTGAAGAAGAATATTTTCATACGGCAACAGGACATGAAAATATTTTTCTCTTTAATGAAAAGAAAGAGAAAGGCTGGCCTGTGCCATGCCTTTCGGAGGACAACACGGAGCAAAACAAGGTTTCCTCTAACAAACGGAAAAGAGAAAAGACGTTGTGTGACCCTTCTCGAGATGAAAGCACGGAATAGAATTTGCAATGACGCCTGGGCCCGAGAGGTCGGCGATATTCACGACCCTGATTCCGGTGCGGCTGAGTAATGCTATACAAGACCCTCAGGAAGGATTCCTGACATGTTCATTGAGCGGAATGCTTTTTGCGAGGTTTTCGTCCTTTAACTTCTTCCCTCGTAACCAAGCAACCACGTTCCCGCATGTCTTCTCCATCGTGAATTGCCAGTAACCCCAAGCTGGACCACAGCTTCGGATACAGTCAGCAAGATGTAAGATTACGTGAAGGTTTGACGTGCAAGCCATTTGGATCTGAGTATCTATGTTCATAAGATTCCACGAAGTCACGCACTGCTCCGGCCAGCCATCGAAGGTCTTGGTGGGTGATTTCCTGCTGTGTCGCGACGGCGTATATACGGGCCAACAGAGCCATACTTGTCCTAACTTCCATTGAAGCCCGTCCATCAAGGAGTGGATGAACAAACAATTGTAAAAAGTCAAACCAATTCTGAGTCCTGTAAGATCGGAAATGCACATAGACGTCCTCTAGACATCGCGCTAATGCGGCTGGAACTTCAGGAGAACACTTTTTAATATCTGCGCCTAGGCCGGCCAAGTCGTCCACAGGTGGTTTTGCTGAGCATCCAAACCCTAGTGGCTCAGATTCCGCAGCTTTCTTCTTTTGCTTGCCAGCTTCAACCCATATATCAAACGTTCGCGGCACGATTCCTTCTAGAATAAGGTGCATAACGTCTACAGGAAATGATTGAGGCCAGTACAATGTTGGCACATCAACCAAACGGGATCGGCCAGAAATTCCCAACGCCTTGTACGTACATTTGTCTTGTAGCTGATGGCAGAGTTCTATGTCTTCTTTCATATTGGACCGCACATTGAGCTGGCGAATGCCTTTTGCATCTGGCTGTAGAGAGAGGAAGGGATAATAGTTCTGCTTGTTAAAGGCAACGACACCCTCGATAAAGCAAAACCGACATGGCCTTCTTGCATTATGACCCTTTAGGCACATTAACTTCGCAATAGCTGGCTGATCTCCAGTGACAAGACATAAATGGACCTTTACAGTTGGCATACAATTCTGGTGCTCATTCCACATCTCGATGCCCCGCTCGGAGAAAACCTTGATTTCTTGGAGAAGTGGGCCGAGGAAGGAATAGATATCTCCAGGCATCCTTGGACCTGGTATAGTGTCAAACAGGAGAAGATTTTCTTTGTTGTATCTCATGGACGGAGGAAGGTTCATGATGACTCCCATGATTGGCCACGTCTGGTGTGACTTCGTCTTGACCAGCTGCACACCGTCAATTGATAATGTCAATGCAATCTCCGTGGGGTGTTTAAAAACCCGTCTGCCTGAAGCTTCTTATGTCGCCATTCCAAAATCCGCTACTGTCCCGTTCTGATTTTTTGACATGATTTCTGATGGATATTCCTGGACCTTTCTAGATAACTCTTTCTGGCCAAAAATGGCACGGATCATTGGCTCAAGTGGAATGTACGAGAATGTCTTGTTAGGTTTCTTCAAATGGTTCGCAAAACGTTGAGCGCCACACTTCGGGCACTCTTGATAACTTTCATATTCCCCAAAATAGCACACACAAGGCGTCAAATGGCAGCAGTCATATTTGATAGGGCTTAGACCGTTGCAATCGTTGATAAGTTCTCTGCTTTTGTGTAATGACTGAGTTGCGATGTTAGGGATCACACCCAATAGCCAAAACCCAACGTGATCGAGTCCGTGCATGACTTTGAATAAGAGCCAGCGAATACTCTCCGTATCGTTCAATGACAAGCGTCGAACTAGATCTATCGTCAGTAAAGAAGCGTACTACTGCGAGTAGGAATATTCCCTTGTGGGGCGTCCACCTCTATACCTTCCTGAGATCATCCTAGACACAGCTGGACGTGAGGAATTAGCATTGCAACATACAAATGCCTCAATTAACGCACCATCGTTTGAGTCGTCCTGCTTTTCTAAGTCCGCGTCCAGAATATCCAGCTCGCCGTCTCCGGATGAATCATAACCACTGAACACGCTCTGCACATCTGATCTCCCTTCCTCGTCAGCCACAACCTCCGCGAAGTCCTCATCGTCCTCGTCGTCATCTTCATCGTAGTTCTGACCGTCGGCATTGTCGTCATTATGGTGAACATCATCTTCAAAGTCTTGACCATTCTGCCACTGCTGAGAATCACACTCGACGTCATTATATGGCCTGTCCGGGTTGGTCGTGCAGCTGACATTCTGGAGAGATCCACGAAAAAGAGAAAGCTAAGTACTTTAGTCAAAAAGTGGTTGACAAGGGTCTTAACATAAAGTCCTGTCACCAAATACCTGTTCGTCTGCTGTAAGCAGTGATGCTCTACCAATAAGTCTTCTTTGATTCCTATGGCGATAATAAGTCCTTAAGCTGACTTCATATCCTAATCCCAATATATAACGCGCCTTTCGATGACGGCCGCTGGAACATTGCATTGGACAATAGAACTTGCCATTTAATACAGGAATAATGTTCGCTATTAGTGATCGCGTTTATAAGAGGATGATAAAATAATGAAGGACGTAAATTCTGAGTGAGTATTGCCGCTTGTTTTGCGGCTCGCGAAGCACCGGCGGATGCGGTAGCGCGCGGCAGACGCGTAAGTGTTTGTTGTGTTGTCGAACTTGTTCTACCGTCTTCTCTGGCTCTGTTCCCTAACTACACCCAACAACTCCACTAACAACGCCAAGTCAGCCATCATGCCTGGAAACTCCAATATATTTTACATACGGCTTCCAGTAGAACCTCTGTTTGATCAGGTAGACTATGTGTGTTGTCGCAATCGGAAGTTGGGAGCTTGGAGCATACAGTACTAGGTAGACACATTTATCGTATCATTGCATTTCAATGTTGCTGTTACTACTTAGTTCATACTACTAACAGGATATCTGCTTCGGATAGTTTTACACGTAACTTGTAGACCACGACGTAGTGACCTGTTGGAGATCGGTTGCGTCAGAGGTAGGTCAGTCTCCACTTCCAGGTTGTTAAAGCTCCGTTCCCCGTTTTTCAGAGCTAGAGATCGGTCCTCTGCTTTTCAGGTCACTGGAGATTGGATAATCCTTGCGTTCAGGTTGGTGGAGTATCCACTTCTTGTCCCGATCTGGTCATTGGCTGTACCGTGACTCCGCTCCACGAGGATCCTGAGCTCGAATCCGTGTTCTTATGTTGTCGAAGGTAGCAAGATACATTCGGCGGTAGTGATGGGCGAGCGGGGTTGCTTGAGGAGTTTGTTTCTGCTCACTTGAGGAGTCTTCATATGCATATATATTCCAGGATGACTGGGAGGATTGGTTTGACCTAGCTGAATTCGCCTAAAACAACTCTCGTCACTCTGCGACTGGCTTCTCCCCCTTTTTTATTGAACACGGATATGATGCTGACTTGGAACCGAGTCTGGCCAAGAGATCAATGATGTAATTGCCGCCTCATGCACCACTTTCATGCGAGAGATTCATGAGATACCTAGGGAGAACCTGCAACGAGCGCAACAAATGAATAAGAAGTATTTCGACCGAAAGCGACAGGAACAGGTCTATCAGGTAGTGCATCGAGTCTATCTTAATTTACGCAATGTCCGCTCCTCGAGACCTTGCAAAAAATTAGATCACAAAAAAGAAGGACCGTTTACAATCAAACGCGTGATAAATCCCAATGCCTACGAGCTCGACTTTCCCGCAGACATGCGCATCCACCCGGTGTTTCATATCGAACTACTTGAGCCATATCATGAACCTGTCTAGGGGCAGCAGCCCGAAGAGAACGAATGTCCGTGGGACTGGTCATCATCGAGACTTGACTCTCAGCACCCATCTCTTTAGTTCACATTGAGTGATGCTTTCATTGAAGTTCGGCGCTTGGGCATGAAGGATCCTGTCAGAACCGTGAGTAGTAATTCTGTGTGATCATGTAGCCTGTCTGCTCACGTTCATGCTATTTAGTGGCTGATTAAAGATGGGCGGGAGTATGAGCGTCTACGTACGACAATTGGACTTAAAATAAGTGATTTTTTAAGTGATCGTGAATCCGGTGGGGCCAACATTCCAGATAGTGACGTTTATTTTGACGCATATGGATATGTCGGTAGTCTTATGCGTGCCATAGAGATAACTGCACAATACAGATATGATGATTTCATATCTGAGATACATTGATTTCATTGGTATCTCGCAGACCGTTAAACAGAAGGCAGGATGAAGACCATTATTAGTTTCGGGCGTATGATCACTTTTATTATTATGATCTTGCATAACCGTTGTGTCAGAATATGATGTAGTAGACACTACAAAGTATGATCTTGCTATTTAAGTTGTGACTGTTTGTATATATCCTCGCTGTTGCGGCTAATATTATCATCAACTTTACAAATTCCTATATGAGCGATAAAGTTGACACGGCATGCACCGAACATGAATTGGAGCTTGCTATTTTAATCTAGCAAAGTTATGAGCACGAGAGACCCGAAATTCACCAATTATCCAAAGAAACAGCGTATAACCTGGCTAATAGTCATTGGAAGCTTGCGCGCCAGAATTGACCATGTTGGCACCGAACATCTAATCCTTCATTTACACTGGCCGCAAGTAGTATTATAGCGAATTCCTATGAAGGAAATCCTAAGTCAACTAATAGGGAACCTCTAGCATCACTCGTGGAATCTTGCCGTTCTAGAGGTCTAAAACCGTAATCCAATATATTTATGAATGGATGTGCTTGTGGACATGTTGCTCTCGACCATCCTGCATTCAGGCAGCACCATACATAGAACGTGAGGTTCTTGTGTTTATTCCGCGGATGCAGTCTTGACGTAAACGTCCTGTACGTATATGCCTCGATGCTGTGACAGTAGGTAAAATCAATCCTTCTTTGACCCTGAACCAACGAGTTGAAAACTCTAACGTCCATCCTCGACTTGTAGCGTAAGTCGGCCAGCTCCATCCGTTCCGCCCTTACCCTTCATCCGGGTAATCCATTCCATCCTTCTGACCTATACTGAACCACCACCCTGGACCAAGGATGGAAAAGTGCCTCAGACTGTGCGGCTCATTTGTATGCAATTTCCACGTTTCCATCCTGATTCAGCCCCCTGAACTGTGTGTTTTTATTTGTAGGCGCCTGGAGCTAGGAGCCCAATGTTGTGCGAACAACACTATCGACTGTGCTTGACCCCCGTCGCGTTCGGCCCGTCCAGATTCTTGCACGAAATCCAGTAGTTGCCACATGCCACCGTAGTGAATCACTAGCGATACGCTCCGGTAACGTAAGTCGTGGCGTAGTAGGACGGATGGCAGAGTAGGACGCTTTACCGAGGACCACCGTATAAAAATGTACACTACTTAACAATGGTACGCCGAAAAAGCTTAGCCGCGGAAGACCTCGATTCTCGAGTTGCTGAAGCGGTTTTAGGAGTTAAATCCGGGAGGTATAAGTCCTCGTACGAAGCTGCAAAACAGTTAGGGCTTAGCAGGGTTACGGTGACGCGTCGCGTCAATGGGGGGTTATCGCGTTCTCAAGCACGCCAGGCACAACAGATATTATCCCCAGCACAAGAGAGCGTTCTCCTTAAGTGGATTAAACAATTGACTATGAGTGGCTATTCTCCTGGGCATCAGTTGTTGAAGGAAATGGCTGAGGAAGTTCGTACAAATCGATCTCGCAATAGACGACGCGTCACCTAACCAACTCCAACCTCAACCACACCTCCCACTTGGTCAGGACTGGGTTCCACGATTTATCCAACGTCATCCACATTTAAAGATAGCTATCGGACGTCGAATTGAGTCTGTACGAATGGACAGGGCAACAAACAGAACGTCTTACAGAGCTGGATACCGTACGATGTTATCAACAAGTGGTACTTTTCAGCAAATACAAAGGGATGGACAAGCAATCTTCATGGGTTAGAGTGGTTAAAGCGTGTTTTTGAGCCAGCAACTAGTACGAAAGCCAATGGAGAACAGCGTCTTCTTATTTGCGACGGCCACGACAGTCATATTAGTGGGAGCTTTATTGCCTATTGTATTCAGAATCGAATTTATTCTCCCTCCTCATACGTCGCACCTTCTCCAGCCACTTGACGTTGCGATTTTCGGGCCATTAAAGAAGCGATTAACCGCTGCACTCTCCTATCTCAACCAAGCTCAGCTCGTACGAATACAAAAGATTGAATGGATGGAGGCATATATTAAGGCTCGATCGGAAGCTTGTACTTCTCAGAATATCGAATCTGCATGGCGTGGAGCTGGTCTGTTTCCGCTAAATTGCGTTCGACAATACAACTCCCGAGCCAGAAAGACCTACAACACCAACGGAGTTTGATATTTTCGATCGAGTTTTTGTGAATAGTTCACCACCTAATGCGACAACTCTACAGAAGGCAAACGAATTGCTTAATACGGTAATTGAAACTCGTACGACTCTTAATACACCAGTACGTGGGTATATCCGAAAATTGACGACCGGAAGCGAGAAACTTCAGGCCCAGAGTATTGTCCACCAACACGATGCAAACAACTTACGCTCTATTGTAAAGAAGCGGAAGACTCGTGCGAAGGGAAAGAGGGTGATTTTAAAGGGTCACTTCCATATTTCTACGCAAGAATTACACGATGCAGTAGTGACAGCTGAAAATGAGACGAAACAGCATGCAAGGAAAAAGGTCAAAAAGAGGGGTAAGGCTATTACGTACGAGGCTAAGAGTGAGGATGATACTGAAGAAGGAGGTAAAGAAGATATTGAAAGCGATATTGAGGACTGTATTGTAGTTGATTGTTGAGTAATATGTAATTTTATAAGGTGGTCCTCGGTAAAGCGTCCTACTACGCCATCCGTCCTACTACGCCACGACTTACGTTAGTCAATCCCTACCCCGAACCCGCTATTGCAAAACACCAACTTGTACTCGCCCTGAACCCACTTGTCGAGGACGGTTTTTGTGGCGTTCTGGTCTAGCTTACCATGGTAATAATATATCCCATCGAATTTACCTTTGAGCCCTTTATAAAGCGTTTCAGTAGTTGAAACAGACATACAAAACACTAGTGCTCTGTCCTTCTGTGATTCATGAGCGAAGAACGATCCAACTTCCGTCATCAGCGTCTCCTCCAGCGCTTCATCTGGTACACATTCGACGTTGCATCGAATATTTGTGCGCTGTCGAGGGGGCGCTTATCACTCGCAGATCTCGCCTATTGTATACACGTTGGAGTTGGTGCACTTTATTCGGTGGTACGGTCGCGCTCAGGAGCAGCGGGACCTGCATGCTTGTGAAGTCACTGACCGCTTTGAAGCTCGGCCGAAAGTTCCAGTGGCTCAGGATCGTATGTGCCTCATCAAAAATGATGGGCGCTATCAGCTACTTCCCAGCCTTGCTGATAAGGAGTTCCGTGAACTGCTGTCTGAACCGACCAGTGTCTATGTTTTCGATTAAAAGTAGTACAATGTCAGCCTTCGAAATGGTCGCCTGGCTCACCGCTGATGCGCCCGACCAAGTCGTACCGTAGCGCGACGAACGGGCGAACCAGCAGTGTAATTCGGCCCGGCTTTCGCTCGTAGAGACTGGAGAGGAACACTATGTCGGATTTCCCCGCCACCAGTAGGGAGAACCACAATGTAAGAACCCGGATTTGATATGATCGGAATTCTGCAGAATAGTAATCACAAGCCATACTTTGCCCACAATTCGCAGGCTCGTGAGATATAAGGCTCGCTCATCCTCTCATATCAACAGTTTCGAATCTGCACGGCCATCTATTGTTGGACAATTCAGTGATTTGTAAATGCGCGACTTCAAACCTCGGCAGTCCTATTCGTGGGTCTCAGATCAGCAGCAGCTGAATCTGGAAACTTATTCTGAATCCGTGAAACTTTTCCCTACCTACTATTACTGAGCAACTCTGTTTGGACATGGAGGGGTGTTGTTCTCCCACAACGGCGTTGAATGTCGTAGGTCTGATGGCATGATCCGCACTATCTTATAATGGCGTCTTGCAGCAGCTAACTGATAAATTGAACTCGGAGGAGTGCGGAATATTCTGTTCAGTGTTAGGGTTATAATTGGCCTTTGGGCCAAAGTGCTTTTCCTGCTGTCCATCTATGCCCACCGTAACGGAAGATTCCTCTCACAATGGCACCGATCAAGAGCGTCGCCATCATTGGCGCAGGGCCAGCAGGCGCAATTGCGGTGGATGCGTTTGGTCAGGAGAAAGCATTCGACATGATCAAAGTATTCGACAGGCAGGAGAAAGCCGGGGGATGTTGGTATGTCTTCCCCGCTGTTCCGACATAATGGCACTGCAAATCCTAAGATATCCCAGGGTATCAAGAGACAACGAACCCGAGATAATCTGGGACTTTGAGAAACTGGATCTATATCAGCATGTGTTTACCAGAGTGACCCGACTCTTGTCTTCTTGGGAGCTTTATGTACATCCTGCCTTCGTGATGCCGAGACAGCTAATGACCCTCTCCGGAATCCAGCTTGGCGCCGGTCTAACCTTCAAAGTATTCGAATGGCAAGCTGTCGCTGCTGCGCGCGTATTGGCAGGAAATGCAACCCTACCTCCAGTTGAAGAGCAGAGAAAGTGGGAAGTGGACCGAATTGCACGAAAAGGCGACGGGCCTGGTTTCATGGTTCTAAACCCCGATTTCGAGGAGTACTTCGAGCTCCTCCGGCTTCTGGCCGGTGAGCCAGGGGAAGGAGAGCCTGGACGCAGATTGCCAAAAATCGATCAAGAATGGAAAGACAATTTTGACACTGGGCACGAGATACGTATTAGGATGTGGAAGACGACGAATGCGGCTGCAATCGCGGAGCTTCAGAAACAGGTAACTGAGGGTACCACAGAGGGGGCCAATAAACTATGAGTGGAAGTTTGGCTGGATGATTTTTGGGGTTTCTGCCAAAGACTTAGCAACCACCGACGCTCAGCTTCCTTGACCTGTTACCTTCGAGTTGGTTGACCTTAGATATCCTTTTGGCCTGTACGTCAATTTTGTGGCTTGCTCCGTCTGAGTGGTTTGGACCGGAATATCACCGTGGAGAGAAACTAGGTTGCAAAACGACTGAAACACCACTCAGTATCCAAGACAGCATCGTCAATGACTATATGGCATCAGCCAAGAGAGATGTGCACATCATCTACATTCCGCGCGAGTGGAGGATTTAGGCTTCGACGCCGGAAGTCATTGGCTTGTTGATCGTAATGGCAACCGTGCAAAGCGGATAATTCCAATCTCCAGTGGTGCAGTCAGGACATTGGAGAGAGATACACCAATCAGGTTCTCTGGGATTGCAAGCCTAAATAAGGACACCCAAGATTTCTATGGAATGGACATGTATTGTAATAGCAGTGCCCTTATCGAATTTAAGTTCCAGGGATAAGGGGCCATCCTTGCCCTTAATAAAGCTATAGAGGCATTATTGGTGGCTAGGGCCTTGAAGAGAAACACTAAAATAGCCTAAGCAGCACGGAGTACACAATAAAAAACAAATAAAACATGCAGATATATGATTTACCTAGAGAAGTTAGTCTGGGATGCCAACAGTGTCGTAAAAACAAATCGGACACTCATCAGTCGTATGGCAAGTTACAGCCACTTCCAGTAGCTGAACGAGTGTGGTCAAGAGTAGGCCTTGATTTGATTACAGACCTTCCTACATCTCGCCAAGGGAACGACGCTATCCAGGTACACATTTGTCATTTTGGGAAAGGAATCCGACTCGCTGCCACCAAGAAAGCTTCAGGCGCTAAGGAAGCGGCTATCAACGCCAGACGTACCGTCATCTCTCGGGAGGGTCTACCACGAACCTGGATCATGGATCGGGACAAACGATGGTTGAACTCCTTTTGGAAACAACTGAGTGCCGACTTACGAATGGGCTTGCGATTTTCGACAGCATATCGTCCGTCTACTGATGGTCAAACTGAACGTGTCAACGAGCTTATCGAGGCTTACCTACGGGCCTTTATTAATTTCTTCCAGAATGACTGGGAAGACTGGTTGGACCTTGCAGAGTTTGCCAATAATAATTCATGTCACTCCGCGACCGGATTTTCACCCTTCTTCGTTGAACACGGGTACAACGCTGATATCGAACCATTACAGGAACAATCTGAAGGGAGAACAATCACGGACGTCCGAGGGGCCTTATATGCGGCCTTCATGAGAGAGGTACACGACATCGTCCGAGATAACCTTGAGCGTGCGCAACAACTCAATAAGAAATATTTTGACCGCAAACGAAAGGACATGACGTATCAGGTTGGAGACCAAGTCTATTTGAATCTTAAGAATGTACGATCATCGCAGCCGTGCAAGAAGTTAGACTACAAGAAGGCGGGACCATTCGTCATTAGGCGCGTCATCAATCCAAATGCGTATGAACTAGATCTCCCGGACCACATGCGAATACACCCTGTTTTTCACATCGAGTTACTGGAACCTTATCACGAAAACTGAGGACCAAACGCACCCGGTGTACGTTGATGGCAATCAAGAATGGAACGTACATGCAATAGTAGACGCTACGAGGGACATGCCCGATGGACG
>JANJPG010000336.1:0-11523 GCA_030407185.1 Lipomyces yarrowii
TATACATGCTTAACGCTGAGTTGGATGTAGTTACTTCCTATGTATCCGCGCATTTTACTGTAGGAGATTCTTCAGAGTTTGGGGTGATAATTTAATCATAATGATAGAAGTCCGATCGACTCACTCACGAGCAAAGAGTTTCACTATGGATGTCTGCCAAATTGCCATTCTCCTAAATTCTCGGGATTTCCGACATCCTTCAGGGACTCCCTTAATATGCTAGATAAACGGCTGTATTATTCTGGTGGACCTAAACAAAGTTCAATCTCCTCTCATTGTCTTTTCGCATAGAAATTGAATTACATTCATATAAATTGAATTACATTCATCAGCGGTCTCGACGAGACGTTCCTGATGTTCGCAGCGACGCATGCAATATGATTGTCATTACAAATGTGCCAGGAGCATTCAAAAGAAGGTAAAGTTATGCAAAGCTGTAGATTTGTGACATCGGAGTCGTACAGATGTCCAGCGGGGAACACGAGTTCCCATATACCTGCTTACAGGATAATAGTAGCCCAAAAAATACAGGATATTAACAGACTTAGCAAATCACTTTTAGAAGGTTACTTCGCGCAGCGGTCACCAACAGAATGTCATTGTGCGAACGGTACTTAAATCGGCCTACAGAGCGGAAACTATTTTGCCTATGACTCCAAAATCTGCTCATTTGCCTGCCGCGGACTTCACCATCATCGTGTCGCACTCGCTCCTCTCGCATGGCTTCTGCCTCGCAGCTTTGAGAGCATTGGCGTACCATTCTAGTTCGCCAAGGAACTTGTCGGCCCTCGCTATGTATGACTCCTCAATCGGTGTACCATCATCCTTGAACGCGCCTTGTACTTTTTTGATTGGCAACAAAGAAGGAATCGAGGACATGCCCATTTCTGCAAGCATGGACCGCAACGCTATTGCCGCCCTTACCCCACCGAACGAGCCCGCAGAGTAACACACAATAGCAGACGGCTTCCAGAAATACTCCTCCAAGAAATGATCCAACAAGTTGGACAATGCTGGAGGAATACTATGGTTGTATTCACCACTCACCATTATATATGCGTCTGCCGCGGCGATCAAATCCGCCAGACGCTGCAACACGGGAGGCGCCTCATTTGGCCGGTATTCCTTGTACATCTTGTCTAGTAGCGGCAACGAATACTCGAGAGGATCAACAAAGTTGACTTCGTGGCCGCGTTGTTTGCACCGATTTGTCACGAACCGTGCTGCCTTGATGCCTTCACGGGCAGAACGCACAGATCCGTAAAACACAACAATCTTCAGAGGCATGACGATTAAGAGAACGCTTCACAACTGTGCCCAGAGTGTCCTTGTGGCAAATATTAATTAGAAAGGGTAAAAGGTATTTTTGAGGTGAAATGCATCGCCTGGTTTCTTGCCTATGCCATGCAATTTCATCAATATGTGTGATAGGGTCAGATGGGCATTGATGACGTCAGAGATCTGCCAGCCTGGCACGCGGCCTGTCATTCTGCCTCTGCCTTATCACGTCGTCTTAATTGGTATTCACTTAAGGTGATTATGCCGAACTGTCATATCGGTACACAAATGGAGCGATGCGGGTTGGTTTTTGAGGTTCGGCTCCAACACAACCTGTCACACTCGCTTCCACTATTTGCCGACAGGGTATAGACCGATATTTGCTGGCGTCAATGACAGTATAGTTTATGGACTATGATAATGCGAACCACGGAATGGAAGAAGACGAAAAAGCGAGATGGCCAGTGGCTTTTGCAACCATGACGTTGCTGCAGCCAGATCAAGCCCTATACTCCCTAAAAGTTCTCGATAAATATCGTAAATTGAGTGCTCCAGCGTAGAACTATTCGACTCCATTAAAACATTGAGAGTTCGCCATTAAACAGCATAGTGATTCATCCATCTTCAGCGGCTTACCAATGAACTCGGTACAATGGCTCATACGGTCAGATGGTAACAACAATCTTCCCACGACGACTTGACCTTGCACTTGCGAGCTCGTAGGCTTTGCGCGCCTCCTCTAACGGCAGCGTCTGGGCTACAAAGACTTGAAGTAACTTCCGGTCCAACGCGCTAGCTATTTTCTCCAGTTGCTGCCCGGAAGACTCGACAATGAAAAAAAGAGCTTTCACCTTTTCTTTTCCAGCTGCAAATGACTGCTGACGATGGTTTTCCACAAAATCGTAGCTTAACGAGTCGATGGTCATAAGTATTCCATCATCTTTTACGTATGACCAACATTTTTCCAATATCGCTCCACCTACGGTGTCAATGATGATGTCAAACTGCCCTCGCATTCCCTCCAGTTCATTATACTCAAAAACTTCATCGGCGCCAAGAGACATCAGAAATTGTCGATTACGATCATTGGAAGTGGAGCTTGCGACTGTGTGCTGTCCTGCAAGTGCGGCTAATTGCACCAAAAAAGCACCTACTGCTCCGGAAGCCCCGGTGATAAGAAGCTTTCCTTTCGATTGGTCAACGTCGAAACCTTTGTTTCGGCTCTCAGTGAGATCTGGCGGCGGTATTCCAGCCTTATCGAACAAGGCTTGCCAAGCTGTCAAGGCACTCATAGGAACAGTTGCTGCCTGCGCCCAGTCAAGCCGCTTGGGCTTCAAGGCGATCTCGTTGGACGTCAAAACAGCATATTCAGCCCACGTTGATCCCCTTCCTTCTGCGAGACACAAGCCATAGACTTCATCTCCAGGATTGAACCGGTCATTAACGCCTGTGCTAGGCGTATCGGAAGCAGAGGAAACTGCAACTACAGTTCCGGCAAAATCGTGGCCAGGAATACGTTCCCCTGTATATGTTTCTGGCCATGTCAACTCATCCCTGGTTACCGTGGCAGCTCGAACGCGAACCAGAAGCTCATTGGCTTGTTTGATTTGAGGTATGGGAACATTGCTGTCTAGAGCTAGGGCCGATGGAGGCGCAGGATTCTCGGCAGAGTAGCTACTCGGCGAAGCAGTCTCGTTCTCGTGAATACGCACAGCTTTCATCGTCAGGTATATGCTTTCGAAATTCTAGTTGCCAATCTCGCAAGTACGTTTCGTTTTTCAATGTCAGGCCTCGTATATTTTGACAGCTGTCCCCAAACAATGTTGATAATCAGGCGCTCATGATGTCGGATCAACCACTTAAATAACCTTGCGAACTGTGGACGGTAGAACCATTCATTGGTCACGAAAGCAAAGACGATGACGTCACTCGGTTAATCATCACAGATAAGATTGATGACTAGCATTCGACGTTAGTTTGTTGGGGCGGTGGTGGCGGTGGAGGCTGCGTTCCTACTCTCCATTATTGTCCTTGCCCCACTGATCTGGCCCCATCATAGATTTGTTCTTGGCAGCCTTGCATAATTCTAGCCCGATGAGGAGTAGTTCAAAGGTATGACTTGTGAAGCTTGAATATTTAAAGTTCTACTAAGCATTGTGGTTATGAAAGATTCATTTCACGAACTGACGTGGTAGTCACCAAATATGACGCTTTGAAGCAAGTGAATATTGTCCAGCGATTAATTGACTGGAAAGCCTGAAAATACACACTGATCAAGTAGAAACTCAACTTCTTCCATCGGCGACAATATGCGCCACTATTCTGCTTTTCCAACCCAGGCTGACCAAATTGATCCCGTTCCCTTCTTGCCCTACTTAGCAAACGAACTTTGCCGAAGCCAGGTCTTGAAGTCATGTAGCTGAGGATAAATCTTTCTCAACGCTTCTAAGTCGGCAGCATAACCTTCTTTTGCAAAGAACTTGAACATAGTTCGTAACTCCTTCATCATGGTCACTATGACCCATCCTATGAGCCAGTTAGTTGTCGGCATTCCCGTCGACGTGCCAGTCACCGATTTGAAGATCTCGTTCGCCTCATTAAAGGTGAGCGCATCGCTGGCAATTGAAAGTGATCGACCACTCCAGACGTCAGGGTACGCCATAGCCTGGGACGCGAAATGACCGATATCTTCGACCGCCACAAGTTGGAAACGCTTTTGTGCTGGAATATGTGACTTCCAAGCCTCGGCGAACATCCTACCGTTAAAGTCCGGCGTCAAGTTCTCCATGAAAGCAACAGGGCGAAGAATAGTCCAGGTCATGCGATTTGCAGCTGCACTTTCTTTGAGATGCTGCTCTACGTGATATTTGGATGCGAAGTGAGGAACGTCTGTAGGATTTTCGTCCCCATGGACACCTCGGTCCACACTTGCGTAAACAAAATGTGAGACGCCGTATTTAGCCGCAGCATCAATGAGTGCTTTTCCCTGTTTTTCCTCAGTCTTCGAAGTCGCACCCCCGCCCATTGGTTGCTGAACACTGAAGACACCCCAGATGGAGCCATGACCGCCAGCGGACGAGAAAATAGCATCAGGATGGTCAAGATCACCTTTGATTAGCGTCACCGCGGTGGGCCATTTCTCGACCAGCGCTTTAGCTGCTGCAGAATCAGGACTGCGGGTCAGAGCGAGTACTTTTTGGAACGGAGATTCCGTAAGAGCGAGTAGAGCGGCTAGTGTCGCGCCGCCTTGTTTGCCAGTAGCACCTGTGATAAGTACGGTCTTGGGAGCCATTTCTGTTCTTCAGGTTGAATCGTACTAAGTAATATTTGCTAATAATAATTAATTGGCCTACGAACAGAACGAACCTGTAATCGTTACCGGACGTCCAGATAGCAAAATTGTCTGCTAGAGACGTTCAGCTCTGGTGGTTGCTCAGAAAAGCAGTAGTTATAGAGCGTGTAAGGATTTCGCATAAAATGAGAACGAGTTTATACCGACTACGTCAGAATTTGATTACGTCACGGTTTCAATTGAATAAGCCTGCAACAAGTTTGATCGTCGATGTCCCATCGTTCGTCGGCAATCGGTAAAGTTTACCGCCGATGCATGTCGCGTCTGGGAACTGATAACTTAAACCAACGCCCTAGCCCGACCCCGACCAAATTAAGCGGCGGTATTTTATGAATAGAACATTCTACAGTTGTTTAGGCACGAGATCTTTCTCAAATGTGGTTGGATTTAGGAGACATTGGACTGATTACGTTTCTTACGAGTTCATTCCTCGATCACTGCACTTACCCGTCGTTTGCGGGTCTAGTCTGTGATGTAATTGTCTTAGTATATGGTTGATGGTGTAAGCACTGTCCATGAATTATTAAATCGAATTGTCTACCTGATAATGATTTAGCAATGCACCTAACATCTAGAACTGCTGGTTATTTGGACCCAGTCGCGCAAAATGAGGGATCTACAGGCATGGCTTCGCTCGCGTAGAATAGATGCCATGACACCTGTCATTCCTCGTAGAGAGTTACCCTGTCTTAGCGAACTGATGGCTAGTCCATTAATGAGCTTACCATAGAATAATCTATCAGACAGTATTTAAAATACGAAACGGTTCTCAAGATATCTGAGAAACACTGTAACCATTACGTCGTTGCAAATCCCAGTCAAGGGCTTGATGGATGTCCTTTTGGAACAGAGTTTAATGTGAAAGATAGGTGTTAAATTAAATAGAATGGGTTATCGTCGAAGCTTCCAAAATAAATCCAGTTATAACGTTCATTGAGTTTACATATTCTCCCTCTCCAGGATTCGTAATTGGATTACTAATTCACCCATGGCAATAACTGAGAACTATGCATTGGTCGCAATTATTCCGTGAAAAGGAGTCTGACGTGCGCCAGTCGCTAGAGGCAATAACTAATTGCGGCATGCCAAACTTGCAACTATCAGTTAGAATTTCCGGCCAATGTATCATATGACGCAAGTTGTGCTTCGACCACCGGAGCCAGAGTAGGGCATTAAGCCGCACAGACTCAATGGCTGATATCGGAAATCTAGACGGTTTGAGCTTAGACATGTAGGACCCTGCACTTGCACAATGCCAGCTTTGCACTGTTGCGCAATCCGCCGCGTAATGCTACATTGTTGAAATGCATCGTACATGCGCATATTGGCCCGACTGCTGCGAGCGTGCCTGGCATGACTGTTTCCTCCAACTCGATTGTCGTACCGCATCCACCATGGTTAAATACCAAAAGCGAGTTGCAACAGGACCAGCATGGTATTTGCGTCTAACTCCATGGTTAGCTTTGCGGTCGTGACGTACTACTAGATTTGCGTTCGGATCCGATTTATGCAGTCTCCGCCGTTCGGGCAGCGTATATAGAGGCAAAATCGTGCTAGGACTGACCATTCAAAACGGCTAGTTCTCAACAATTATCAGAGATGGGCTCATTAAATGCGCACGGCTACATTGCAATCGTGGAGATTGTGATCTACGTTATCGCTCTGATCTATTCAATTGCGAACTGCCTGCGTTACGGTTTCAAGCGTCAGGCAGGATGGGTATATTTATCTCTTTTTTGCGTCCTGCGCATCGTTGCATCTGTAATGGTTATCGTCGTGGAGGAGTCGTCGAATCCTTCGTCGGGTTTAGTTACGGCAGAAGTCATAGTAAGCAGTATCGCGCTTACACCGCTTTCCTTGGCTATGCTTGGATTTCTCAAGACTAGCGCACAATCCACTTTCGGGCCTTTGCCTGCCACTATGACCAAGGTGTTCCGCTTATGCCAAGTCGCACTGTTGGTGGCAATCATTATGGCAATCGTTGGTGGTAGTGACCTAGCTTCTGACAGCACGTCCCAATCAGGCCGTACATCGGCTCGTGTCTCTATCCTGCTCATCGTCGGTGTATTCGTCGTATTGACATTACTGACCTCATATTTCGTGTTTTATGCGCAAGTTGACAGTCACACTCGAGCATTGACGCGGGGGATCGCAATAGCACTGCCATTTTTGCTTGTCAGAATTATATACACTCTTCTTAGTGATTTCTCGTCTTCAACCGAGAACCGCTTTAATGACCTGACGGGTAGCTGGGTTATCTACCTAATTATGGGCGTCATCATGGAGTTTGTCGTTGTAGCCATTCTTACTGCCACGGGATATCAATTGCACAAGTATTCGCAGAAGGAAGAAATGGTTGATAGAAGACCAATGGCTTGGTATGAGCTTGCGCAAACCGGCTCCTCTGCTGCTCCGGCTGCTGCTCCTGCTGCCGGAGCAGTGGCTCGTTGATTTAATGGATTAATGCCTAATGATGTCAAGGGATTGATTTGGCGAAAACTACGGATGTTTGTATAGATGCAGCTTTATAATCAATCTGTGATTTCAAATGCCCAATTCGCCTTGGTAATGGATCTATCGGCCATAGATTAGTAAGTAACTCGCTTGATATGGTATACTACGCAGTAACGCTATGCGACTAGTTGACGCATACTATCAGAGGACAAAAAAGTAGCGAATAAATTTATACATTAGATATTATACAGCCAAAGTCGAAGAAACCTTTTTCTAACCCACTTTTAATTTGTTAGATATCATATCAGTGCCGTACCGGTCGAATGTGCTCGCCGCACCCTTGACAGACTTCCAAGCTCGTGAACGCCTTCCATTCGGACGTATACTCCTCCTCATGAGGCCCATTTAGGTCTGCGAGACTGAGGCGAATACCCATATTGTCGATTCGACGGAGTTCACTAAAGATCCAGCCAAGCTCCAGCGCGTCCTTGATGACCGAGTGTACAATGCGTAGAGGGTATAATATGTTGAGGGCGGCCATAATCGACGAATGTTCCCTGATATAGCTCCATGACCGGCATGTTATACGCGCCAGATCAGTCAAAAGCCTAGCCTTGCTCTCTATGTAGGCGTCAAGCTCTGAGCACGATTCACCTGACGACGAAGCGGTTGAATCTTCAAATTCACGATAGGCAAAACGGACGGTGAGTTGTTGCATATACGCGATAATAATGCGGGTAGCACAGTAAGTAACAACGAGTCGCGCATCATGTACAGTGACATAATTCACTGCTGGCTTAAAGAAATGCGTTGCAACATACTCCGCTTCACTCATTGTAGCCCGGCAGCGAGATTGGAGAATGTTTGGCGTGGCAGTACCTGAATCAAACGTGACAAGGAGCGGTAGGTGTAATTCCGTGTGCGCGTACTCTTGAGCACCATCAGAATATTGTTTAAAATACATCTCAAGCCGGCATTCGAGATCTGTAAGCTTCATATGAGTCTCGCGGAGCAACGCCCACACCTCTCGCGTATTGCAATCGTGGCGCAAACTTGTCATTGGCTTTGTATACCGGCTTCTGGGGATCGGGCTGACTTGATCCCTGACAAAAGCCTTAATGAACACTCGTTCCACAACTTCCTGGTACTGAGGCACTTCCAAAACAAGGTCTACTAGGTTATGTTGCATTGACTTGCCAGACGGTATATCTTTCCACGGCACCGTCTTCCATTCCGGACTATTTAAGAACGAATTCCTGCGAACGGCCATTGCCAGAACTGCCATAATGGCTCTCAGACTCTGAAACAACACAAAGTTGTGGCCAGTCCGATACGCATCCGGTCCCCGCGCTCGCATAAGCTCGCTCGCGCCTGCAAGCATGCTCTTCCAAGAAGTGTCTGTAGTGCAGTTGAATAATTCGTAAATCGTAAGTAGCAAGCTGGCAGTGATACTATCGTCTTCGTATGACATCATATTACCTCGCATGCTGCTCACAGAGATTTCCGATGACCCGACCGGCAGGACCAGCGGTGCAGATGAATGTTCCGGTAATAAAGTGGTGTTCTTGGTCGGCTTAAGCATCTCAGGGGTGTCAGTGCACGCCCATGGGGTCAAACCTTCAAAAGAAGATGTTTGAGACCCTACAGTCGAACAACAAGATGACAACTCAGAATCGCACTCGTCTTCAGCCGGGACTGCATTATCGACTCCACACACAGGTTCCATTTTCTGGCGGGCGTGTCCGCGCTTGCCAGAGTTTATGAGCTTGATTAGCTCCTTTTGGTACCTAAGCGCCTCGATATACCAGTTTGCACCTATCAGGCCAACGTCCGGATCTCGATATATCGAGCTGCAGTGTGAGAATATCAGCGCGCGCGAGGCGAACGCCGTCGACGAAGGCGAGTTGGATAGGACTATTGGGGGTAGCATTTCGACCCACGAGCTCACATTAGGGAGGAGGGCTCCAAACCGACTTGGATGGCCGGTAATTAAATGGCGATCGATGAACAGTTTTAGACAGCTCTGATATATATCGAATTCAGGAAATGGCATCAGTGGACGTGGAATGCAGCTCGAGGTGACATTGCGAAGATCGCTTGGCGGCGACTGTTGATCCGGTGGGTATGATCTGGGTTTGCTGTTGCTGCTAGCAAAATTGATTTGCGACTCGCCATCAGCAAGCCAGTATAATGGTTCAATGCTGTCAGGATCATTGCCAACGAAGATCGGTGACGTGCTGACAACGGAACTGACGAAGGTATTCCCACGGACTCCCACTCTTTGCTTTCGAAATATGGGTCCAGTGACGGGACCACTGCAGTCGCGGCCGGACTTGATACATCGCAGACATACCGGGAACGTTTCGTCGCACTGTCTATTAGCTCTTTGTCTCAGCAGCCATCACAAAACTCGGCGAGTCGGATATTACCTTGAGCTTGCGCTTCTTACAGTTGGCGCAGCCCCTGCTTCCTCCTGCGACGCCAACCATTGCCAAAAACGATTATTTTTCGAATTGCTTCAGCTGTGAGACAAAATAGTTCGCGTTGTTCAGTCCAGTTCCCGGCAAAGTATTCTTGAATGGGTCGAACAAGATAAGGCAAAGGGGAGTGCGTGGGGGACAATTAAAGTTACGACGAAAGGCTTACAAGCATGCGTAATGAGCTGACTTTGAGTCTAATTATAAGATGCGATGACGTAGACATATAAACTATCATCCCATATAAAAGCTTAAGTTATCCACTAGTTAGCTTAAGCAATCCACCGAAAGTTGAACCAATGAATTTTATTATCCTACAGCATGGCATTTTAACACGTTATTGATCTAGGGGCGAGGTGATTCTTTACTTCTTCAGACTGAAAGTAAGTTATTGACAATAGTCCTCGACCTAGCTGTCAGAAAGGCCAGAGGGCCGTCGTATACCGGCCGAAGAGAGAGAGATAGAGTGCCGGGGCTTTAAATTTTCACTGGGGTACCCTCGGCTAGCACACATCGGCCTGCATTTTTTAGAAGATACTGAACTGGCGAGGGAGTGCCACCGAACTCGAAATCCTATATCGCCCTCTAGTTCAAGGGGATTATACAGAAAGTCAAATAGACGGAATCGCGACAATGACAATGAACAAGGCATTTGTATGCGAAATCAGTGTGTCAAAAAAAAAATTCGGTGCATGGAATGACTCTTCTTAGTAGCAGTTGCTAGATTACTTTTTCTGGACCTCGAACAGGAGGAAGGCAGGGCGGTGCTTTTCTTCCTCGCATGATGGATGATCTCGCACATTTTCATTAGACGGCATCCATTCCTTAAGGAGCCTGAAGCCAGCCTCCAATAGCCAGGATAATACAGCTAGCTGCCTCACTCGGTGTGTGATTACTGCCTTGTATGTTAGACATGAGGGCCTCGTACCACCAAAGGCTTTGAAGCCCAATTCAGTTAGTGACGAGGGCGGGGGCGGCATCTTTAGATGGAATCTGCCATCGAGTTATATGTGGAAACAGTCCTACTATTGATCGAAACGTGTGCGAGCGTCAGACTAAGAAGAGATCTAAATAAAAAATTGCTAGGGATACCGACAACCTCGTCAGGGGTTGTTAAACATTATTATTAGATCGGCCTAGCTGACGGTTATTTCCGCTTAAATTAATACTGCTCCCCTCTTATTTCAGCACAAGTCGAAATCTCGTTTTTTGTAACCTTATTTGAACTAAGGCCGCCACTCTGGCTATTTGTGCTCCGTGTGGCGTGGCTGAAGGTTCAATAAGATTATATTTGTTTCCGTAGCGTAGGACGAATTGTTTACGCTGTCTGAGGGCCAGTTGGAAACATTCAGAATTAGTACGTAGCCGATCCGGTTGTCAACCATTCGATCTGACAATACACGACTTTGAAAGAGCGTGATCGTGGCTGCTATCTCTAATTGCAAAACCATCGGCCGAGGCAGAACCTTATGGCTTAGCGTGTTCGAGATATCAATAAGACATGGCAACGATATTCACCCGACTACTAGCCTGACTCAAGCAACAGTTAACCGCCTGTTATCATACCCAGGGATCGCGGAAATTGGTCTAGCCGGTTGCGGACTAGTTCACTATTATCCGGAACCCCCGATTCGGTGGCGATTATCGTGCAGATGGAATCCCGCTTGGAATCCCGCTGTTGGCCCACGTCGTCAGTTGGACATAATCATAATGCCGTCTCTTCTTTTTTTTTTCGCAAGAGACTACTGACGTGTTCCTCTCGATGGTTCTCGGATGAGTGCTTGGGCGACGCCACTGTGGAGTCGGATGTTTGCGGGCAAAAGCTCAGCAAGACTAAGCCTCGCTAGTGCGGCTAATGGCGTGTGTCAGGCGCTGAGCAGACTTGGCCGCTGGCGGGTCGGGCAGGCACGCGCGATCGCGTCGCGCGTCGCGTGCGCAATCGCCAAGCGTTGGCGGAGCACA
>JANJPG010000337.1:0-11576 GCA_030407185.1 Lipomyces yarrowii
CACCGGGTCTCCACGGAGTCCACACCGGCGGAGCCCCTCTTTCCCTCCACGCCGCTCTTCCGATCTGTCACGTTAAGCTTATTATGGCCCGGCCTACACCAGAATAAGCAAGCCCTGCCGATTTTCCCCCTTCCCACGATTAAGTAGTGACTATGATTATGATAATAAATTTGTTAGCGCATCACCAGCTCAGCCCAGAGATCAATCCCTAACCCTTGTATATCGGATCTCTCACGTACCAAATTTGATTCAATCCGTTAAGCCCTTTCATTACATTGACGGCAACAATACCTCTAGATATTGCATTCCCACCCAATCTCGATCTGTGTTAATCAAAATGACTGACGTAGCTACCCAATCAGCATACGAGAAACTCAGTGAAGAATATCGAAAGACTCAATCAGGTAAATTATGCAACTCACGCCCGCCGATCTGGACTAACCGGACTTTAGATTTATCGGCATACATCGAAGCGCGACAAAAGCTCGAATCGCAGCTGCAAGAAAATAAGATCGTCCAAAAAGTACGCTCTTCATGTCTTGTCTTTGTTTGTTCGCTCTCGTGTGGTGCACTAACCCCGAAACAAAACAAATAGGAATTTTCAATATTAGACGATGATTCCAAGATTTACAAACTCATCGGCCCCGTCCTTTTACCGCAAGATAAAAGCGAGGCTGTCGTGAATGTTGACAAGCGATTGGAATATATCGAGTCTGAAATGTGAGAACATTATTGTTGAATCTTGGAATTTTTGATTGATTTGCTGAATGTCTGGTTTAGAAGACGCATAGAGAGCCAGATCAACGATACACGGGCAAAAAGCGAAAAGAAGCGTGCTGAAGTATGTCATGTTTGTTTGGCTAAAAACTGTCGGGAATCATACTGACATGAATAGGCAATATCGTTTCAGGCTCAATTACAAGAAAGGGCTAGGAGTTAGGATTGTAACATTCGGAACATAGCATCGGTCGGTCTACAATTGTAAATTATATATAGAAGGACATACTAAACCCAATCCTGACTGCGTATCGTACATACATAACATCCCCTAGTTCATCTGCTCGTTCCTATTGATGGATCTATCTTTGGAATATTCGCAACCTCGTTAATATGGAGAATCTTTTCAAACGAAGCCGGCACTACTTTTGTCACTAAATCTCCTCACCCAATCGCCAAATGATTCGCTCACCTTGTCTGAGATTGCCCTTTCCGTCCGGACACAAAACTTTTATCTTCCCAGCCATGACTTGCTCCTCCTTATTCTCCACAATTGCAAACTCAGTCCCATCGTGCTCGAACTTGGCCTCCTGATCAATGATAGGTGTCGGTAACGGGATCCTCGACGGTAAATTCTTGCCCATCGATTTGGGAAATTTTAACAGCCATAACTGCTTGTCGCCTTTTGCAAGATTGGAGAATGACGCGGCGTCTGAAGTGTGTGCCAAGGGTTTGAAATTACGAGGCGGAGCGTATCTTTTTTTGATTTTGTTGTTAGATAGTTGTACAATAAATTGCAAGCCAAAAAAATCAGCTGAGAGACTTACGATTCAGACTCCGAGATCGATGCGCTATCCGACGACATTGCTGTCTATCCTCACCCCAAAAACAAAAAAGGTTCCTATAAAAGAAAACTAAATAGCCCGTCTAACTGGGGAACGAACGTCTCAAATGCATTCGATTGAATCTCTGAACATCTCTCAAAAATTGGGACAATTAAAAAAAAAATTAGTGTTTGGCCGGTTTCTTGCGCACATACCATACCGGATCAAAATCCGGGTAGCACCCAAATCGATTCCTGAACTTTTCTTGCCCTTCCTCCCAAAGGAAAAAAGAATTTAGAATAATCCATCGTCCACGTCGTACATTATTAGCGAAAACGCAAACTTTACAACATCGGTGAATGCGTCTCAGTTTCTGAATCAAGAAAATTACATACATATATATATTGTCAGGGAACAATTAAAGAGGATATTAGACCGACAAGCTGAGATCTCCCCCGAGAAAGTTTGACATAAATCGGACTCGCGTGAGCTTTGGATATGCTAGGAGGGGCAAGGATAGGACAGGTGTGTCTCGTCCGTGGCATGTCGCGCTCGCCACAGTCCTTCATTGCAAGTTACACAAACATACCTTGTGTACGGCAGTGGAGGAGAAATTTGCGAACCTGTGCCGGAGTGAAGAGATGGGCGGCGAATGACTTGGGCAGGCGAGAGCACGATGGCGTGGAAGGAGATTTCATGCGGACCCATACTGGCACGTATTCGCGGGCCGATTTGGCGGATCAGAAAGAGATAATGATGAAGAATTCGGAAAAGGTAGGCTGTCAAAACGTTACTTATGTGTTTCTGAAAACTTACTGAACACTCAATTCAGGCCTTCCCGATGAGATTGGATGAACACGATATCGACTCCGCGTATGCCAGCTTATTTCCTGCCGTCAGTACCAACAACCTCATGTTCTTTCCCCAAGAAACTGCCAAATCACTTGCCTTACCAGACGTAATCCAGGACCGCGTAAGCGACGACCAGGTCCTAGCCGTTCGCGATGGCAAGCGCGATTGGGACTCCATCGTGACCAAGTTGTCAGAGAATGGAGTGAATGGAATTTTACGGGATGACGTGACCCAATTTGTAAATTTGTTACCAGCGGAAGTGCGTGCACGTCGTGGCGAAGAGCTAATACACTTGATCGAGGTAAGTTTTTGATGTGCCTGCGGTCGTCGGCACTGCGACATTGCTAAATTCCTGTTGTAGTCTAGCAACGTCAAAATGAGCAAGTATCTGTACGATAGCTTTATCGGCGGATACGCCGAAACCAAGAACAAAGAAATGGTTGAAAAGCTGGTGGACGAGATGCAGATGTGTAAGTTTTGCGTTCTTGATTCATTGAAAATTGAGACTAACTTGGCGGACCAGTGGGCCTTGGACCGACAGAGCATACATATACTCAGATACTCAAACTTCATTACCATCTCCGCGATTTTAAGGCAATGGCAAACATAGTCGACAAAATGAATCAGGAAGGCATAGAATTAAATTTAGATCATTATACGCTTTTGATGCGCATGTGTTTCAAAACACGGCGACTCCGCGAAGTCTTCCAGATCTTCGACTTGCTAAAATTTCGTGCCACGACCAACCTACCGGACGAGCGCATATACTCGATAGCGATTGGCGCTTGTGGCGCTATGAAGGATACCGAGCGCGCACTGGATTTATACAAGGAGATGACGACGAGACCGTTAAATCCGCTGGAACCCAATCAGCTCACCTTGAATGCGTTAATATACGCATGCTCAACTCGGCGTGAGTACCATTACCAGGCGTGGCAGTATCTGTTGGAGGCTAGAGATCGGGGTTATCCATTGGATGAGTTTACTATCGAACTCATGCTTAACATCTGTGCGGTTGCCGGTGACGTCGTATATGCGCGTCTCTTACTGCTGCAGCTGTACGCCGAACCGTCATTCAAACCATGTGCGCACTCATTCCACTGTTTGTTCCGTGCATACTCGATCTGCCTCCGGCGGAGGAGCTCGCTGGGTACGAACTCGGCCCTTGACTCGGAATTAGGCATGGCAGTCCAAAAAGCGCTTATTCCTGTCGATAACATCTTATATCACACCGACTCAGACCTCCCTCCGTTTTTACCAGTCTCTCGAATCGCGAACGTCGACGAACTGCTGGCTGAGGCGCATGCGGTCATGCGCTATCTCCAGGAATCTCATACAGAACTGATCACCGAATTTGTCGTCAACACCTATCTCTCAATCGCGTCGAACAATCACCAAAATCGCGAGTACAGACTTTGGTTTGCCGAATCAACCACACCGGCAATCGATCCCGAAATCTCCAAAGTACCGGATAGCGCCTATGAAACGCGCGTCCACGGACCGGCTTTAAAACATGCCGTCACAGCCGACTGGGCAACATCCATTGACGAAGACGTCACCGAAATGCACGCCGAACCGTTCGATATCCGGTTCGGCAAACCGGACCCGACATTTACTGTCAAAGCCCTCCGCAATAGGTATATCTACCAGGGCGCCCTTGAACTGGCATTCCGTACCAAAGACCTTTATTTCGGCAAAGCCGTATATGCCGAGCGCGAAGCTTGGAAGCAAACAAAAGAATACGAGATGTTGTTGCCTGAAGAACGACAAAAATTAGACTTCAAAGCTGTCCGGTTTATGGTCGATATCTACGCCCGTGCCCAACGTTTCGACGACGCGTGGGACTTGTTGCGGAAACATCCGGAATTCCCCTGGATATTTGAAGAACATCTCCTCAGGCTTTATACGCGTGCTAAGCAATGCGCACGGAAAGACATTGTTTATAAAATTGTGGCATTTATAAACGGGACCCGACTCAATCTCGACCAATGAGGAGGGGGAAGGGGGGTCGGGTGAAATTGTCGCTGTTCGTCGTTCGTCTCATGCATATTTGTGTCGCTTATTCACGTTTTTTTTTTGTACAAATTACACGACACTCCTGATTTTTGAAATATTTTTTGTTATCGCTCTTTTCATTTCATTTAGTTTGGAAAAGGAAGGATTTCATTGTACGGTTTGAACATATCTTGTGTTTTTTATTGGCGAAAGGATTTAAAAGTCAGTTTTGTTTGATGGCCATGGATGTATCATATTTCTTGACACGCATATAGAGCTTTGTTTATTGTTGATTGTGTTCGTTGTCGTAGACCGATATTTTGGCAGCGTTTTTCGTACGCATGTGTACGCGAGAAAGAGAACCATATTCAGCAAACCGTTGACATGTTATTCAAAAGTCTCGTACAACAATTAACCATGAAACTGACACATAAGCGAGAATCAAAACACAAGCAAACTGCTATGTAGACCTATACGAAACCGAGACGTCAGTACATTCTATAGCGTCTTGAGGTGATCTGGAACCTCTCCCAAATGGCCGTGCTTATGATCTCATGCGGTCGCGCCAAATCATCAATCTAACCGAATTAACACCTAAATCCCAGTTTAACCAGCAACCACAAATAATGGCATCGAGACACGCGAATACGTTGCTTCACTCCTACTTCAACTCTGGACTTTTAAGACCGCCCGCACAGATTTGACGCATGCGATGTCGAGTTAGCGCATCCTGTCGGGCAAACCCTTTTCCACAAGGGCAGACAAAGGGCTTCATATCTTCGTGTGTCTTGGAATGTCTCCGCAAGTCGTGATGCCTCACAAATCTCGAGCCGCACACCGTGCACAAATGCGGTTTATCCGACAAATGTGTCTGAATGTGAGTTCGGATGTTATATTTCCTGCCAAATTTCTTGTCGCAACCTTTGAATTTGCAGATATACTTCCCGTCCGCGGCTGGACCCTCGACATAACTGTCCAGCGTCTTCACTGGAAGTTTTGAGTGATGGTCGTCCTGGTCCTCTACGGTGATAGTAAACTTCGCGTTCGTGATCGGGTCGGCTGTTAAAATCGGTTGCCATGCCGTGTTCCAATCTACTTTGCGGGATGGATTCGGTGACGAGAAAGTTTTACCTTGCGCTATCTCTGGAGACGAAAAATCTGTGATGTCGTCCGTCGACGAAAATCCCGGTGATAATCCCTCTGATGGATAATCCGCCTCATAGTCGCTTCCGGGACTTAATGCGGGTAAGTTAGGTGCAGGTTTCTTAAACCCTTCCGAAGACAGACTGTCGCATTGGTACCGGAAAGCACTGGGCCGCAGCGCCGGAAATTCATAACTCGGATCTTCTCGAACGTAACAGTCTTGATCTGGGTAATCGGAGCGCTCCAAGGAAACATCTGCTGGGAATAGGGGCCGTAGGCTCATAAGGGAGGACGTCTGACACGATGGCAATGGTACCCGCGAGAATATGTCGTACCGGCTACCAATGCTGCTGTCCTGCCCGGCCAGAAAACCACTAGCCGAAGTTTCTGGCCCAATAGGTAGGGATGAATCGCAAGGCACAAAGTACTCTGTGGCATTTTCGTTAGAAGAGTTCAGTCCGCGTAAGCAAATAGTACATAGGCTACCAACTCTGGTGTGTCGGCGAACTAGGTAGCACACCAATCTCATCATACGGATGCTCTCCAATGCTGCTTTGCTGACTCCACATTCTCGCCATTAGTATATCCTCAGGATCCTGGCTCGCAGAGCTGTAGTAGCGATCTATATCACTCCCTGACAATGACATTTCGGGCGAGCTGTCATAAAACAAATTTGATGACAGGGACGGTGGTAATCGCTGCGGAAGCATATCTGGTAGGTGCTGCTGCTGCTGCTTGTCGAGAACCGGTAGGCGCGGCTGCTGCCGAGATCGACCTCGTAATGTAGGGACCGACATCGTCTTTTTTTTTTATTTTCTTATAATAATAATATATTGCGCGGAAATAAACTTTCTTGTATAAAGATATATAAAAATCGACCGGCGATCTAAAGATTAGCTGTCAACATTCTTATCCCGTTAGATGCAGAAATGCATACTTCTATATTAAAGAGAACGGAACTCGAGCAATTAGAGCAGGCCAGCTGCGATAACAGATCTCGAACGTAAAAGCAAGTAGTAAATGCTCAACAGGAGCGTAATGCCATAGGCATAAACGGCGAGAAGTAAAAACGAATGTAAGGTGAAAAGGAAAACGAGATCACACCCTTAGAAGCTAAGAATTGCGAGACATCAGCCACCGAGATCTCACGCCAGGCCGTTGGGAGAAGGTGAGACTCATTATTTTTCCATTACCAGAATCAGGGCAAGGTAAATATACGCTAGGCGAAGATAGGCTAAGGGTCTGCTCAGGGTAGTTCGGCGGCGCCTTGTTGCTATGACAACACGCGTGTTATCATCTGAGACCAGAATCAGACGAATCTTGTTGTGAGACCAAATGATTTTGCATTTTAAAACTGATCTACAGGGCTTATATCTAGAGATTTGAGATAGCTTATGGTCCTATATATCCTCCCTAGGTACCGCTGTCCTTTCCTTTATTTAGTGAATGGTTTAAAGACTTCGGAAAATATTTAGTTTAATTTTAGGCACGCATAATCTTTACAATTGATAACTTACCGGTTATGACGATGATTATTTTTGACTTGTTTTTTGGTTGTTGAGAGGGGGAGGAAGAGCACTTCTATTGTTATTCGTTCATATAACAAGCCCGAAAACCAACGAAACAAAGAACGACAAACGACCGCTTAGATCCCGACGACCAGATGATATATACATTAGAACGAGCAGAAAAAAAAAAGTTACCGTTAAATAAATAAATGAATAAAAAAAATACCGGGCCGAACTGATTTCAGAAGTTGTAGAGCAATCAACCATTTCTCTCCATCAAAATGGGCATGTGGCGCAGCTGGTAGTCGCGCCAGTTTTGCATAGTTACGATTGTGCTTGAAAATACTGGAGGTCTCCGGTTCGAACCCGGACTTGTCCACAATTTACTTTTTTTTTAGTTGTTTTTTATATTTTTGCTTGATTCTTAGTATGTCTACCGTAGTTATAGCATTAAGCAGACGTTAAATTTAAATACAATTTGTAGCCTAGGTAGCCTGTCTGTCGATGTGAGAGTTAGAATATGTTGCGATCCGTGTGGGGCTTATATCTTACAGTAACGTCACGCGTAAACAAATGAACACGCTAACTTCTGGGCCACTTATCGAACGGCATTTCCTCTCATCGCACACACCGACACAACGATCCGCACAAGCGTAGTCTAGCACGGTCTTTTGTTTCTCACGTATTTTATCGTATTAGTTTGTGTCTGTGATGGCGGCTGCTGAATCAGGGAGAACTGTCCCAGATTTTGAAATTCGACAACTTCATCACCCGCCAATCCATCAGAAACTTCAACTAGTCTCACAGGATGTCCGTTTTTTGCAAAGAATGTTGTCGGATAATGCCAAATCCAAAATTGATGCCAATTTTCCGGCGCAGCTAGCCGGTGGCCAAGATCCTTTGAAGGACCAAGTTGAGGAGGTCGTGACGCAGGTAAGTGTGCATGCAGTCAGCACGCGCGTGTGCGTCCCAAAGCTTGTTGGATGATGTCAAAGCTAATGTATGTTATATGTATTATAGTTTGTCTTGAGGACAGTTGAACTGTCAAAGTATAGTTTAGTGGTGAATGGGATAGAAGGTGCGGATCCTTCGTTGGATTCGCTGATGAAAGGCGCAGATCTGGATAAAGAGGAAGAAGCAGACAGTGAGTGCCATTTGACGATATAGGCGTGTTTCGTGATTCTATTATCGGAGCCTATGCTAATGCTATGAATTAGAATATGAACCTTTCGACTTGGAACTCAATGAACAAGTTCGTGAACTGTACGCCCAAATCGACGAAGAGACAGTAGCAGTCACGAAACTCCGACGCGAGGCCCCACTACGTGCTCGAGAGACGTACAGTTCAAAGTTGGATATGCTGGACGAGCAGCGAGCAAAGGCGCATACCGAAAACACAGTAGTGGATGACTCAGACTTTACGATTGACAAGATGGAGGAATTCCTACCTCGTCGGGATGGTGTCGTGTCGAATTTTGAGACTCTGGTTACTACTTTGAGGGACATCAAAAAGGTTTGTTCGTCTTAGGACTTGTGTCTACGGTAGGGTAGATATGCTAATAGGATACAGAGCGTACCTGTAACTTCATCGAAGCTGGACAGAGCGGAAGCTGCCTTGACACACCTCAACAATAGGAGCAGTAGGTAGGTCATTTACTTATGTACGATATTTTGTGTACGATGCGGATATATGGTGTTACTGTTGGCATTTAAATGCACTTTGTTACTTTATTAATTGATCCTGAGCGGCAAGTGCATACCGCCATGTAAGAACAACACCGTAAATCACGAAATGGCCCGCCCTCTCTAGTCGAGAGTGCTCCTAGATGTATATCACACGTTTTAGCGTATGTTCTGAGGCGACATTATCGAGGTACTAATGCAGGATTTGGGCGTGAGAAGTACTGATATTCGTATCATCCCGTTAGAGCGCGGCTGAATTGGGAGTAGCCGCAAGCATAGGCTAATTGCCCAATCGCCCACGTCCGATTACGAACTTGAACCATTCGTCCTGAGTTAGTCAGAACCGGACTTAGTGAAAAAGCTACAGTCATGAAGCATTCTTGCTTTGCTAGACTGTACTTCTTTCATTCCTCTCGAACGAGAAGATGTGCGAGGTGCTTTCGCTCTGTCCCTCCGCTGGCCGTCAAGAGTTCGATTCCTACTCTGACCACAGTTAGGCTGTCCAGCACCACTCCTACGCACCATGACGATAATCCGAAAGAATCACTGGAACCCGAACAACCTGAAACAACCAACCAGCAAAATGCCACCAAAGAAGATGCTCGGTTTGATGAAGACGATATTGGGTACATGAAACGCCGCCTCTTACAGCTAGCTGAAGAAGCAAGTCCAATTAAAGATGATCCAATGGCTGGTCGAGCGTCCAATGATGATTTCATGTCAATGAAGGAATTGAAGGATTTGGAGGAGCGGTTGTCGGGCCAAATGTTTAAGCAAGAACACGCGCAGACTCTGGCGGCCACGCGATTACCGGCATCTGCCAGCAAACACACACGAGATTTAGCGTTTAGCCAACCATGGACTGGAACAGAATCTACAGAAGATGCGGTCTTGAGAATGTTGGTTGACGTGAACAGGCCGCTCCGGATTCCTGGCGCTGGCACTGCAAGTGCAGCCACCGGTGGAAGCGGAAATCCCATCCCTCATCCGAAGATGAAAAGATCAGTGCCAGACCCACTACGACTAGCTCGCGCTCGAGAACGGTCCCTGGAGTACTCCATCGCGAAGAATACAGACGCACCGCCGGATGCCAAGAATAAAGAGATGAAGACAGAAGGCTCATCTGAACAAGTTGACGAAGATAAAGAGTTCTCAAGTTTATATAGAGACAGATTTCGTGGTCCCAGGGCCATGCCAGGAACCATTCACGGTCTCCGTGCGCTTGCTGACGAGCGAATTGAAGAGGCCAGAGCTCGGGGTCAATTCAGTAATCTACCTAGAGGTGGGAAGCTGGACATGGATGCCCGAATCTCTTCCCCATTTTTGGATACTACGGGTATGCCCATTGAATATCGTCATATGGACGCAGCTAATAGGTTTAGAATTCTTCTTGAATAGAATTATCCAAAGGCAAGACGTGCAGCCCCCGTGGATCGATAAGCAGGCAACCATTAGACAGGATCTGAGACGATTCAGGATAGGTCTTCGCGAGAGCTGGAAGCTGCATGCCATGCAACTGATTGCTGCAGAGAGTCCAAATTTAGAAGAGCAAGTCGCTCGAGCCAAGGAATATGCTGAAGCCGAAAAGGCGGAAGCGGAACGGCTGGGTATTTATACCGAAAAGGACCAAGACAATGACGACGAGGGTATGCACTCTTCGGAGGAGGGTACTCATGCGGCCCGGGTCGGCAGTTCCACAGAAACTGGCGGTGTTCGGGAAGTGCCGCCTGTCATGGCCAAGACAATCACATATTCCGTGTTGCCTAGGCAAGACTGGGAATTCATGGAACGTAAGTATCATGAGCTTTCAGTGAAGACACTGAACGACAATATTCGGAGTTACAATTTGATGGTAAGAGTTGTTAATGTGACACAAAACTGGAAGTTTACTCATTCGATCTTAGGCACCTGAACCAGCCCGTCGACCTTACCTGACATTAGAACGGGAATTAAGGTTATGCTATGCAGAAGTGGCTCCGCTTCTAGGAGATGCTCTGAGGGAGAGGCATGACCTAATCAAGTCTAAGCGAACTACATTCACTCTCACGAAAAACGAAAACAAGCATGAAATTTTGAACAACCTTTTCGGGGACAAAGTCGTCGTCATGGAAAAGACAGGTAACGAATATGGCCTGAAGGAGCTGTTTAGAGATCTTATCTTCAGAAGGAAGTCTTCGTCTCTATAGTTGGAATGATTGTACTTAAGGGTTTGGAGCCATGTTCTGGGAGTTGGATATTGATAAATTTTAGGTGTATATAGGGATCATTAATTCCACTCTTTATTGATTATATAGTGCGTATAAAATGCTTATGTATGTTATGATTGATTCCAAGAATCCGCTGCTGCCTTTGCTGCCATTCCTGCTGTTGTCCGCGACTCTGCCCTACACAACGAAAAGTCAAGTTCCGGCAATGCGAATAAATCCTGTGACGGTACACGCTTTATCGGGAAGGTTGGCACTACATGTAATAAATTATCGGCCGGCGCTTCTCCATCCCTTCTCTTACCAGTTCTCATATATTCTGCGTTCCAACCGTCTGCGACCGCCAGCGCTATTAGCGTCTCCAAATTAACACGGAGAATCGTTGAATGAGGGCCACCGACAGTTCGTAGGTACTTGCTGATAAGACTCTCAAAGCCACTGTCTTTCAACTGTTTTCGAATACAATTCCTCTCACTTTTTGTCGGTACTGAAGCAAGGATGAGATTTAATAAATCGATGTGAAAAGCGAGGTACTCTATTGCATCCCTTTCCACTCCTGACATGTACGGACGACAATCGCCTTGGCTGACACCAAACCTTTCCCTTACGAATACCTCGTCAGGATCCATAGAAATAAGCTTGAGCTGAGA
>JANJPG010000338.1:0-11560 GCA_030407185.1 Lipomyces yarrowii
GACTGGCGCGACGTGTCATGGACAGACATCAACGCTATCCGCGACGGTCTTGAGTCCGTAACAATCGAAGAACGGGGATTGGTTTTCGGTGAAAACTCCATTGACATAGATGACAAGACAATTCCGGAGTTGTTGGTCGAGGAAGTTTTGCATCCGTTCTATATATTCCAGCTGTTTTCCATGATTTTATGGGCCTTGGATGAGTACTATTACTATGCGGCCTGCATTTTCGTGATTTCTGTCATTAGTATTACAAACACTCTAGTTGAGACCAAGAGCGTAAGTATCTGCTAAAGTCCCTCGTTCCTGTGTGATTTGCTAAAGGCTTTTTTAGAACATGAGGAGATTGCGTGAGATCTCACGATTTGTGTGCAACGTTCGCGTTCTTCGTGACGGGTTCTGTAAGTTATGCCTGCGCCTCATGAGACTACAACGAACATGCCATTTGCTAACAAAGTCAGGGGTCAACATTCCGTCTACAAGTCTTGTTCCTGGCGACGTATACGAAATTTCGGATCCTTCTCTTAGCTATTTCCCCTGTGACTCGATCCAGCTGACTGGCGATTCAATTGTGAACGAGAGCATGCTCACGGGCGAGTCAATCCCCGTGTCCAAATATGCAGCCACGGCCGAAACCTTCTATCTCCTTGCCGATGCCAATTCAGGCACGATCGTACCCGAATTGGCTAAGAACTATCTTTTCGGAGGAACTAAAATGGTTCGCGTCCGAAAGCCCCAAGCAGGCAACACTCAGTCCGGTCCACAAAACGCCGCCGATGAAGAAGCTGTTGCTTTGGCCCTTGTTGTCAAGACAGGCTTCAACACTACCAAAGGCGCGTTAATCCGTTCGATGTTGTTCCCGAAGCCGTCCGGTTTCAAGTTTTACCGAGATTCGTTCCGCTATGTCGGTTTCATGTCCATGATGGCTGCGATCGGATTTATCTTCTATACAATCACATTTATAAAAATGGGGTTGCCCGCTTCGTTGATTGTGTTTCGGTCGCTTGATTTGATTACGATTGTAGTGCCACCCGCATTACCCGCCACGCTGACCATCGGTACGAATATCGCGTTATCGCGATTAAAGAAAAAAAATATTTTCTGCATCAGTCCGAATCGAGTGAATGTTGGCGGAAAACTGGATGTTGTGTGCTTTGACAAGACCGGTACTCTCACCGAAGACGGTCTAGATGTGTTAGGTATACACGTCGTCGACCAACGTCAATCCAAATTCAGTGAATTATTTGCGTCCGCAGTCTCCGTCGTTCCAACATCAACCAAGGATGTGGATTCGAAATGGAATATGAGGTTGTCCATGCTTTTTGCCATGGCAACCTGTCATTCGCTTCGCCTTATCGACGGGGATTTACTTGGTGACCCGTTGGACTACAAGATGTTCACATTCACCGGCTGGGCGTATGAAGAGGAAGGCAATTATTACCGCCCCGACGGACACGATGTCGATAGGAGTCCGACCGAATACGCATCGCTGGCCAACGAATCTAACAAACTTGCCCCACTAATTATGCACCCGCCTGCCGACTTGGCACGCAATATTGTCGCCGGAGATGCCGACAATTCGTTTAGTCTTGAAGGAGCTGATCTTGGGGTGATTCGTTGCTTCGAATTTGTGTCGCAATTACGGCGCATGAGTGTTATTGTTAAGAGGTTCAAGGACCCGGACATGCAAGTGTTCGTAAAAGGTGCGCCGGAAATCATGAGGCCGATTTGTAAAGCAGAGTCTTTCCCTGCAGACTACGATGAAATGTTGCATAGTTATACACATAGGGGCTACCGGGTTATTGGCGTCGCAGCGAAAAGACTACCACGGTTGTCGTGGTTCAAAGCCCAGAAGTTGAAACGCGAAGATGTCGAAAAGGACTTGGACTTTGTCGGGTTCATTGTGTTTGAGAATAAGCTCAAGTCGTCAACGACTTCGATTATCCGTGAATTAGGCGAGGCCAAAATCCGGACCGTGATGTGCACCGGCGATAACGTGTTGACAGCGATCAGCGTCGGCCGTGAGTGCGAACTTGTGCACAACAATGCGCCGGTGTTCGTGCCGCATTTTGAAGAGATGACGATCTTGCGGTGGGAATGCGTGGATAATCCAGAACTGATTCTCGATTCGACAACGCTTGTTCCCATATTGCCGAGCACCAGGGGATCGGAGTATTCGGCTGCTGCGATGAGGCATTACACACTTGCGATCACCGGCGACGTGTTCCGGTGGATCATGAATTGCGGAACGACAGAAGTGATTAACAAGATGCTAATCAAGGCCAGCATCTATGCGCGCATGTCGCCGGATGAGAAACACGAGTTGGTGGAGAAACTCCAAGAGCTAGACTACTCTGTCGGGTTCTGCGGTGATGGTGCAAACGACTGTGGAGCACTCAAGGCTGCCGACGTCGGCATTTCTTTGTCAGAGGCTGAAGCATCTGTCGCGGCTCCGTTTACGAGTCGCGTGTTTGAGATTTCATGCGTGCCGGACGTCATCCGTGAAGGGCGTGCGTCGCTGGTTACGAGTTTCTCGTGTTTCAAGTACATGTCGCTATACTCGGCTATCCAGTTCTCGACTGTCGGCATTTTGTACAAATCAGGCGCGAACTTGGGAGATTTTCAGTTTTTGTTGATCGACATGTTCCTGATCTTGCCTATAGCAGTATTCAGTATGTACCAGTTTTTTTTTTTTTTCTTTTTGGTTGGTAAACAGTTGATTGGCTAATCAAAATTAGTGGCTTGGGCCGGTCCTTTTCCTGTCCTCAGTCCCAAACGACCGACAGCAAACCTAGTGTCGCAGAAGATTTTATTGAACTTGACGGGGCAAATTATCATTAATGTGATATACCAATTTACAATCTGGACGCTCGTGAGACGGCAGCCATGGTACATGCCACCGATAGCCGGGGCGGACGACCAACACGTGCAGTCTTCTGACAACACAAGTCTGTTCCTGGCATCGTGCTACCAGTACATTTTCATTGCGATAGTGCTGAGCGTGGGTCCGCCATACCGTGAGCCTATGACTAAGAACAGGCCGTTCATAATCGCGATCATGGTCACCTTGGCCATGGTATCCATTATTCTCCTGGCGGCACCGAAATGGCTGTTTGATTTGCTTGTGTTGACGCGGTTAAGTTTTTCGTTTAAGCTCGTCATTTTGTGTGCTGCTTTTACTAATTTTTGTGTCGCCTGGATGGGAGAGAAGTATCTGTTTCCCAAGATTTCTGCCGCGATTACTAGAACGAGGAGGCATATGCGGGGTGGACGGACCAAGACCCGGAAGAAATTTAAGGTACTTATGGAAGAACATGAGGCTGAATATCGGTTCGCATGAGTTGCGATCAAGTTGTGGACAAAAAAAAAGCATGCGCGGTACAAGTTTTGGATTTTTGATGACGGTGTAACGTTTTTTGTTTGGTGTGTTTGTTTTAGATTGGTTGGGGGACGGTTTGGGTTAGAATATTCATGTTTCTATCGATATGGTGCATGTCCGACTCTAGTACTACTGGCGATATCTTTTAATAATTCAATGGTGCAAAAAAGTAATTATGATCGCGAGGTGAATATATATATAATGCAAAACCGTCGTTATATTTAAATTTGTGATATGATACATTAACGAGTCTAATGATGTTCGTCTTTATGTTCGCTGTGCCCGCCAGAGGCATGGTGTCCCTCCCATGGGTGCCGGAATCCGAAAAGAACAGGTCCGTCCTGCACTATTATTAGCCTTTCCTTTATTTTTTCTTTCCCTTACTCGGAAATGCAGACAACCAAGCGGTAAGAATACTGACCTCCTTCAGTCGGTACATGATCCAGAACCACATGGCACCTCCAAGTACTAAATTTGAGATGCGGTATAGACGACGTGGAGGGTGGATATCAATGGGACCGGAGTATGTCTTTGGTCCGTGGTGGCCGCCTGCCATTGTTGTAGTGTACTCGAAATGTGTATAAGAATTGAGTGATTGATGCCGAGGGCTAGTTAAGTTCCGAGTTAGATATTGAGATACGAAATGCAAATTGGCTGCTCATTGCGATAATATCATGCACATCTTCAGCGGATTGCACACATACTTTGAGATTTAACTTCCTCGTGTCGTGTATAGAATAATATGTCTATGGAGAATGGCCGCGATATGATGGGGCCAACCGGAGATATTTCAAGAATCCTCTCCTCGATGCAACAGTCAAGAGAGGGACGCAGTGTGTCACCCAGGAGATATTTCGTATACTTGAGCCCGGCCGTAGTATTTGGCACTAACAAATTGGGATGCTGGCAGATCGGCCAAAGTTTGGGCACCGATGATTGGTCGAGATTGGTCGAGACCTAACCTCCCGAGCCGCACGCAGGTCGAGCCGCTGGCGGTGTCAAACTCTTTATCTTACAGCTAGTATTTATCAATTACTTGGAATGTTTCAGAAAACAAAAGGCTAATGTGAGATACGAATAGCGCTCACGCCGGATCATCATTTAATGCAGATTGTAACCAATGAAAGATCTACGTCATATTTAATATATATTCGCCAGTTTTGCGACGATGTTCATATCTCGTAATGCTCTGTACTCACAGGGTAGCGATCACTTTATTAATAAGGATCCTGGAGCCTGCATAACGTCACCCAGCCTACCTGACAGCTCAAGTTCCATACGCTCGGCAGGAGCCGGGCCACTGAGTATTTTTGCCTCCATAGTATCACAGCCGGGAGGGATATCTTCGTCAAATATTGGCTCGCCCGCCCTCTCATGTTGGCCAGAACGACTTGCTTGCCAAATCTTTGCATATAGGATCCAGCTGTCGTCAAGTTAGAGTGCCGACTTTTCTCTAGTCCAGCACTAGCACGCACTTATCGTGCTCCACCTCCTTCTAACCACAATGTAAATAATCGAGCGCGTCATGAAACGCGCTAGTAGACGGGTAAACTCATCTACCACAATTGCAGCACTCTTTCTCAACTCACACTAAAAATGGATCATATTTGCAGCAACAACAGCAGCAGCACCAAGTGCACCAGCCAAGGCCCCTTACAATCTATACGTGGGTAGGATTCAGCGGAAAACGCAAGAGAAGTCGTGAAGGCATACGCCATTCAACACAATTCCGCAGTTAAGAATGGCCTTGTGAAAAACAACGACACGAATTACTTTGATACGTGAAACTCAACGTCGGTTCTGGAAAGAAGAGATTTATATGAATATTGTTGGATACTGCTTTAAATTGGTTTAGAACAGAGATTTATGCTTTACGAATTGGATTATGTTTTATACTTGTTACCCTTTATGTGAACTTTTTTTCTGCTTTTAAATGTGCCACAGTTTGTGCAATTGACGAAAATCACACTTATAATGAGCTTCAGCCCTCATGTCGCCGTTTACCCTATAAGTATTTATATGATACACGCTCTTGCTCTTGTGCAAGTGAACTTTAAAGACATTCAACTCCAGAAAACTTCCTTTGCAAAAGTGAGTAACGGGAGACAATAACGTTGTCCGCCAAGAGGATGCTCGAAGTATGCTATGTGACTGTCCATGGAGGGTGCGATTCAAGAAGCAGTTCAATGGTTCATGGATTGTCACAGAGCTAAGAGACGAGCCTCAGGGACAAGCTGGAAGTGTTGATCCGTTGTCGTATGCGGTGAACAGACCCGTAACTGCTGAAGCCAGGGCAACCATGTTTTAGCTTGTGCGGGACTCATCAAGTACCATCAACACGGTTGCTTCTATGCTGAGCAAAACATGCGAGGCTGTCGACAGGTCACGTGTGTTCTGGCAAGCGATTCGCCAAGGATGCCACGTCCAATACGAATCGATTTCGTCATCCGTTGGCCAACATGCGAGTCTCCTTGTAGCGGTAACTATGGTGCCACTGTTTGTCCTTATTTTATTGCCCTGCTAAATCATCAGAGCCGCCGCCATCAGCCACTTGCTTGAAATTATTCGCCACCAGTCGCCTTGTTATCGATGAGCCGCTGCGGCGCCGGTGCGGCTCACGCCTCTGAGGTTCGTGGTGTGAGCTCGCCATCCACTCGCCTCCGACGATTACTTAAATACAGGTCCACGGCTTCTCGTTCTGTTTTCCGTTAAACACTGCACTTCCCAACTATAAGGTCGTTAGTATTCGATACAGCACTGATTGGTGTTGTCTGCAAAGCTCGCAGGTCGGCTCCAAAAGTCACACGTTAGAGTAACACTAGGGTATTAAGAACAGCTCGGACGCTCAGCTCGCCTCCTCTACAGAAATAGAAATGGCTTCGTTTGACATCATTGGCAATCTGCCAATCGACATTGTCCCCTCCATCGTCCAGTACATCCCGCGCTACACTGACCTCATCCATTTCCAACGCGTGTGCAAGCTATGGCGCTACATATTCACCAGTGCCGTCTCGTACGCGTCCCTTGTCGGTCCCGCGCCTGACGGTGTAGTTGCGCAGCACAATGCCTACGACCGCTTCCGCAAACTGTGCTATGACCAGCATGCTATCTTGACTCTCAACCTTTCACAAAAAAGCGTCTACAAAGTCAGCCCCAGAATAACTAACCAGGTCTCGTGCTCAGCTTATTCCACCGATTACCTTGTTCTCTACCTCCAGCACGACCGTCGCTTCCTCGTCTGGGACTTCACTTCTGACCACGACGGTGATGGCGACATGGAGCCTCGCGTGCTCGATTTTGGTACCGGCCGGGTCACCGACATGATCGTGTCTGCCACGGCCGGATATCTCATTTGGCAAGAGGTCGACAAGCCTGCCATCTTCGTGTTCAACCTAGCCAATGCCTTCTTTTCCTCCACATGCTCGAACTCCTCCTCCACGACCTCACTCTCATCGCAAAACTCATCTAGTACGACGTCCGTCGCCGCCGCCCAAGTTGGCGGCCGCGCTATCCAGGTCTTTCCGTTCCCGCAAGGATGCAGACTCTCGGGCCTAAACCCATTCAACTGCGACGGCGAGCACCTCGTCGCACGATTCGGAATTGAAGTCGGATCCCCCAAAAAATTCGTCATGGTCTGGGACATTCGCACGCGCGTCCTCGTATCCAAATTCCCATTCACAGAAACAGGATTGTGGGACACATCCGCAATCTTCGCGGACAAGAAAATCTACTTGTTTTCGCTTCCTCCACGGACAGAGGACTTGCGGTTGTTCCAGTTCCCCGGGTACTGCAAGGCATACGATTTATCCGGAAAAGTCACTTCGTCTGTCGGCGTTTTACCTGGCACAGAGTTCAGATTCAACAAGATGTTCGAACCGTCATGCCAAAACGGCAAAATACAGTATCTCATTTCGCGCCAAGGTGGATTGCAACGCGGTCACTGTCTCTCGGTAATGACAGTGGATGAGAATAACGGCGTCGGCCATGAACACAAGTTTTATCCCGGCTGCAACGCGATGGTTAACTCAGACGCTGAGATTCATGAAAGCTACTTCCCCCTCCAGGATTGCATAAGGCAGAACACGAGTCAGTGCATGTATCTCTTCCACGCGATAGCGTCGTCTGAAGGCATTTCGGGAGAAGTCGAGATTTGGGATACAACTACGGATAAGTCGCGCCGGTACTGGTTACCCAAGGTCCGTGCAGTCTTTGGCAATGAATCCTTTTTCGGAAAGTTTGTGAATAGAGATTTATATATTCATCGGTACTCTAGATGGGAAGAGAGGTAATTGCATTCGGAAAATGGGATCGCAAATTGGGTGGGCGTAATAGAATAATTTGGGCAGGAGTTAGATTGGATAACATAAAGTAGCGCATGCAGATGTTTTGTATTTCCGCCTTCCATGGCATGTAAATTAGTTATTCTAGACGCGGCGTCGGTCATAGATATATTGTACAATGTAGTAGATAAAAATGTCTCAAAGATTTACATGCAAGCATAACAAAATCCTTTATACCCCAGGCAAAACTCCCATATTATTATTTACGACCTACTTCTCGTCCCTCGCCTCTTGTTCGATCACATCGTCCGATTCATCAAAGTCAATCGCCTCGTGATTATACAACTGAGCCTTCATTGCCACACCTGCCATCTCGTACTTTCGCAGAAATCCAAGCCACGTCTCAATAGTATCCATATGAGCGTCTAGAACCTGAATAAGCCTCTTATGTGTGACCCGTTCGAAATTGACTTTTGTCTTGGCGTGAGCAAAGGGCGACTTGACGATCGTCCATCGTTCTGTCCGTTTAGGTACATACACGGGGCCACGAACAGGCATGTTCAAATAAAATGCAGCACGCATGGCAAATTCCGCAAAAAATTCTATTTGATCTACCGTATACGCCCGTAGATGAAGGTCACAAACTCGTTGGCCGTGTGTAGGTGTGAGTTTCAACGGCGCATAGTGCGTGAGCTCAACATTCATTGGCATAGGTCGCTCGGTGCCGGGAAAGACCGTCTGCGATGACGCAACATATTGCGAACCGGTCTTTTGGTTGATGTAGAAATGCCGGGTATGCGCATTGGAATAGCTAATCTCCCCGGTGGAGTCAGACGGCACCCTTTGCTCCTGACTAACAGTCGAGGACGAGGACAACGACCGCGGTCGCTCAATGTGGTAGAATCGCCGCTTGAATGGTGCCATGCCAAGACATTGTGTCGACTGTAGTCGTCGGAAACTCATTTTATTGTGTGCCGCGGACCGACTATAAGCGTGGTCACTGGTTTTAACGGATAGAAAAATTTGGCAGACCTTTTGAAATTCGGGAACTACGATACAAGGTATGTGCTTTCGGTGGCGGTTAGGGTAAGCCGGTGTTCACTTTCGACATCAAGCCATATCGGCAGTCATACGAGCCATTTACCGCACAATTGCGTGGCATCGGGTCCATTTGATTTATAGGCGTATATTCCGTCTTTTGCATGCACCGTAGCCATATGTCCGGACACTAATTGTCGGCGACATCTCCACCATGGTTATACGGGCCGCGCCAAACGGCCTGATCAGGCGCCCGGATCTTGCCCTCTTGACACTCCGCTTTCTTCGTCGGGGCCAAATCCGGCACAAAGGCAGCACTGTCTTCAGTGGAATACAACCGACCGGAGTAGCACATTTAGGCAATTACCTCGGCGCATTGCGCGCGTGGGGCCAAGTTAGCGCGGCGACGCCGGGGCAATTCGACAATGCCATATTCTCGGTCGTGGATATGCACGCGCTTACTGTTCCGCCTCCACCCGACAAATTGAGGGAATATAAACGAACTGCTGCTGCGCTTATTATAGCATCCGGCGTGAATCCGGAGAACTGCATTGTGTATGTGCAGTCGGAGGTCCCTGGTCACGCTGAACTGTGCTGGATTTTGTCTTGTTTCAGCGATTTTGGGTATTTGAACCGCATGACGCAGTGGAAGGTTCGAGTCGTTCCTTGGACTCCTTGTCCCTGGATTGAAGCTGACATTTAAGATTCTAGAGTAAGATGAACTTGAATGCAAGTAGCTCGGTGACAGATGACGCCGCTGTGCAAAACTTAAGGCTGGGACTGTTTGCGTATCCCGTGCTGCAAGCAGCTGACGTCCTTCTCTACAAGTAATTAGTTGCCTGATATATCGCACGAAGTTTCATTAGCTGACAAACGTATCTAAGGGCTACACATGTACCGGTCGGCGAGGATCAGGTCCAGCATATAGAGCTCACTCGGCATATTGGGAAACGCTTCAACTCAGCATATGACACAAACGTATTCCCATTACCCAAAGTCCTTCTCAGTAAGTTCCTTGAGTTCGATGAGTGTATAAATACAAACTGACGAGTAACAGCGCCAACACCACGTGTTATGTCGCTGCGCGATCCGGCGAAGAAGATGTCAAAATCCGATCCAGCAGAGTATTCTCGGATAATGATCAATGACCCGCCAGAGACTATCCGCTCTAAAATAAAACGCGCAATTACAGACGGGGATAAATCTGTTACCTATGATCCCGCCAACCGACCCGGCGTGGCCAACTTGATCGATATGGTTGCTGGTTTGCAGGGTCGCACACCCGAGGCAGTGGAAAACGATGTCAAACAACTTAGTGGGCATGCGGAGTTGAAGGACTTTGTCGCCGATGTCATTTCGACAGAGCTCCTGCCCGTGAGGGAGCAATTTGAGAGTTTAGCCAGTGACCCAGAGTATCTTGAGAATTTATTACGCCGAGGTGCAGAGCGAGCGGCCGATATTGCCCAGACGACGCTGAAGGAGGTGAAGAAGACTGTGGGAATTTATTAGCCCATTAGGATTTGCATGATGGTGTTGTGTTTGGTATATTGTAAATTGTTGGACGGCATGCACTTTACTCTTGTTCCTGTATATAGACAATTTTTGCATCGCTCCAAAACACGAGCGCTTGACAGTTTTGCCTGGATCTCGGGACTTGGTACAGAAAACACGAGTGTTGGTGCGTAACCTAACCCGCTGTGCATCAATTTAAGCGATCAAAAGAGCCATCGACGTTTGTTATCAACAAATGAGGCTACACGATCACAATGGTTCTGCATAATAACAAATGGGATAGAAAAGCAACTCGCGCTTACAATCGCAAGCACGGCATCACGCCTCGGGCCCGGGATCCGCAGCTTGACGAAGAATCCGCTTCTGATGAAGAGCATGAAGTTAATACCGGTTCAGAAGCATCTGCTTCAGATTCTGAAGACACCAGCGTCATAGAGAACGAGCTTGAGAACCCAGAAGCGGTTACTGCGTCATCTACCATACCCAGGCGCCGAAAGAAATTACCGTCCAACGCATGGCGCTACGAGAACTTAGAGGCCGATGAGGAACTAGGAGTGGAAGACACATCCAAATTCGAAGAAGATGCATATTTGGCCAGTATAGTGCGGCCAGAGGATGGCGGCTTGTCTAAATATTTGGTCGATGAGGATGCAAACGAGGCGCATACTCTCGAGGAAGTGAGGGATGTCTTTGAGACTCAGATAGACCTTAGTGACGCTAAAATTGGAGGCGGCCAAAAGAAGAATGTTGCAACTGGAGCCGGCAATGGGCCGACGACGAATGGCAAGAAGAAGAGCAAAGTTGTTACATACGATGCTGCTGATCCTGAATTTAGAGAAGCTGACCGACGGATTGAGAAGCTGAAGTATACCGACACAGTGCGCGAGCGTTATAGATCTGCGAATCGAAAGGACACTGAGGGCGAGTTGGATCGGTTGAAGTTATTACCAAAGTCCGTCGCCGCGCCGCTATTGAAGGAGCGGAAGGCAGCTGGACTTCAGAAGATTTCTGGGCCGGATGAGGATTTTGACAGTTTTTGGAACGAGATGGAGAAGAGGGGGACGGACGACGCAAAAGCTGGGTCTGCTGTTGTAAACGAATTTACTAGTAAGGCTGCTACGGTTAGCCCAGCCATGGGCAAAGGATGGAGTGCTGCTTTGAAGAAGAGCCGACCTGTAACCGCACCTACTCCTGTCCAGCTGAAGGAGACAGATTTCGATGCGGATGACAAATTTCTCGATGATTTGTTGAGTAACAAGTGACAGTCAGACTCATGCCGGATCTTTGATCGTTTGAACATTGCCCTTCAGTCGTCCCGTATAAGCCGTCCTGTAAAGCATATTTAGCCCTG
>JANJPG010000033.1:0-24149 GCA_030407185.1 Lipomyces yarrowii
ACCCTGAAACCCTGAAACCCTGAAACCCTGAAACCCTGAACCCTGAAACCCTGAAACCCTGAAACCCTGAAACCCTTGATTTGTCATACGGTTGCAATAAAATGCAATATATTACCCCGCTCTTTACTCCACAACGCCCAATAGACCACTAATGGTCATCTACTTGAGAGTTCGTTTTAACTCTCAGGACTTCTTTGCCACCCTGTCGTTGTTTACTGGTAGCGTTATCACTGTCAGTCGGCGACTCAATCGAATCAGTGGCTCTCAACCCACTAAGAGCTTGTCTCACGGCAAATGCCACGATCCTTGAAACGGAGGCGTCATCACTCACAGTGCCCTCGTTATAGTCTTCTTCATCTTGCAACACTTTATCGATGACCTCACCAGCGCCACTTGCATGCAGTACGTTTGCAATTGCCAAGTGGATATTGAATAACTCACCATCAGGCAAATCGATCGCAGTGCCCTCAGGTCCGCTTCCGAAAACAAGCTCTTCTCCATCGTGACAGCGGGTGATAAACGGTCCTTGCGCCCTTCTCGGAACAACTTTGCGCAACACGTACGTTTCATTCAAGTATTCCACCCCAATAATGAATTCGTCAAACAACATATGATTCCCATAGTTTGTGCAGAATATGTTACATGGACTGTTTATGTTATTGTCCTTGAGAATAGGCCGGAGATTAGTGCCAGCAAACATTGACAATAACGTTTGCATGTGCGAGTACTTGGCTACCATGAACGGCATAATATGAGCAGCCTCAAGTCTCTCAACTCGCTCTGGATTAGCATTTAATATATGTTCCGGAGCAGATCTGTCTATTGCCCGTCCCAACGGTGATATCGGACCATCTCTTCTGAGTATCTAAACATATGTACACGCGTTAGGGTGAGCCGTGGTATTACAAACCAGTCACATTGATACTCACACGAGCTCTAACACTTGAGTCTCTGGAAGAACTGGATCCCGAAGAGCTCCTTAACGACGGCGGAATAGCCGATCCCCGTCTTATTGGAAAGAGCATGTTTTCGAAAACGTTTGCCGCCCAGTCTAGCATTATTCGGATCAACTCATTCGACCTGGAAAATCCGGCAGCTGCTTCCCCCCACGTAATGCCATTTGGTGATAGCGTGCCGGATGAACTTGTGACATCGAAAACTGAAGGAACACCGGCCACGACGAAAAAAGTAGACAGTTGGTTGACTCGAGTACGAAGGAAGACAAGTTCGTGCCATAAATCATCTGCAATAGAGTTGGGACTCCGACCGTGATTCAAGAGTGCTAAAACAAGTCGTCGACCGTCGTAATATTGATTCGCCGCTCGAATTTTATAATTTCCGTCTTCTCCGTTGTCCGGCAAATAAACACAAATGAGTCTGAGCGTATCAAGCAAGGGCCTAAAGTCCATTATCGTGTGTCAATACTTCTGAAGAGATGAGAAATACTCTTTGAGCATGACAAGTGATATGTAGGTGAGCGACATGCCATGAACATGAAGCGAACAAGGAAGACCCTTAGAACTCCTCCCCAAGAAAATTTGGGTCACGTGATTCCAATTTGGTGCGTGGTTTGTGTACCATGTTGGAACGGTTAGGGTTTCGCCGAGCCGCTTGGTTGTGGCCCGAGATGGCTTACCCCTGAGAATATGGCAAATCCGGATTGGCTCAACCAAATCTCTCGTGTCGTTTGGTCTCTGGCCACTCTACTTTTTTGCTTCGGCTACTTTTCCTCTCGCGTTTCTCTCTTGGCATCTTTTCGGTTCCGTTGTCTTTTCGCTTTCGGCACCTTTTCGGTTCCGTTGTGTCTTTGCGGGTTCTTATCAGATCTTGTCTTTTCATTGGTGCCACCTTCTCGTGGTGGCAAGGTTTGTGTCAGGAAGTCAATGACTAAGCTGGCATAACTGGTCGGAGGGTTTGTTCTCCCAAGAAGGGGGGGGGGAGCGATCAAGAGGTAGATCGGGTTGCGGAGTCGATTCCTTTCTTGTTCGTTGCGGGGTTGGTGAAACCCTTGAAACCCTGAAACCCCGAGCCCATGTTTGTCGAGGTCTTTCTCCGCTCACTGACCTCCTTCTACAATGATGCACTTCCTTCCCTTCTTTCCAATCCGAATATGCCGGTAGGTGACGTCTTTAAGGCTCTTACCCACTTCCGGCTTCAGCGCGAGGCTTTGACTGAAGGTTCGACTGATGCGGCCTACCCTGTGTTCATTAGCAAGGACAAGGACAGAAGCCCTTTAAAGGGAAAGGAAGGAATAAAAAGCATGGTGTTAAAAAACACCTCAAGTGTTCGCACTGCGGCATGCGTTTCCATGAAGCAAAAGGCTGTCCCGTTAGGAAGTACCAGCTTGGGCAGGTACAAAATTCGCAACAGAAAGCAAACGTTACTATCATCAAAGGCAACTCCGAGAACAAGCAGAAGGTGACAGCCTTCTCGTGTGAACGGATTGCAGCTCGCGCCTGAGCCTAATGATCTCCAATGTGGCAGCATCACCCATGTTCTGCGAGCTTTGCACGAAAACATCATCATCGGCAGCGTCTCCATCGCTCAGTGCCTGCGCAAGAAGAGCCTTCTTCTGAAGCTCGATCATTTTGGCCTGGTTGTCAAGCTGCATAATCAGGACGTCACGTTCAGCCCGTGTGGGCGAGGCCGACGCCATGTTGGCGATGTTAGTGTCGACCTGGAGCGGCAGGGAGGACTTGTTACGAGGTGGAGTTGTCGGCTGGTCGTAGCCAGCAATGTCGTCGAGGAGGGCTAGCGGGAGAATAAGCTGCGAATCTGCCTCACCGTCGTCGTGGGACGAGGCGGAGTTAACTTGTGATTATAGTAATGGAAATACTTTTACTGCCTACTCCTCTGTTCGTAGACGTCATGAAAAGAGTCTCTGGCTCTTAGACACAGGTGCGAGTCAGCACATGTGTAATGACATTACCTGCTTTCGCACCTTTAAGAAATGGTCTGCACAAGTTGACTTCGGAGGTGAAAACACTGATGGAAAAGTCCATGGATCTGGCGATGTTCTCCTCCGCCTACGTTCGCACAATAATGACTCGCAAACTCATCTTCTGCTACGAAATGTTCTTTATATTCCTACACTAAGGAAGAATCTTATCTGCAGCTATTCACTGGGAGAAAATGGGATTGATGTTGCTATCCGAAAAAATCATTTCTATCTACATAAAGATGGGAAGTGTATTATCGACAGAGAAAAGAGCAAATAGAACAGACAAAGCAAAAGGGGAGAAGCGTTTAAGTTATGTGCCTTGCGGCTCGTGTTGCTCAGCCATCACGTGGTGCCGAGGCAAGCCGCCAAGGTCCCCCTTCCCGATACGTGTTACGGCCGGTCCTGACACCCCGCACTCTTATGATGACATGCCATGACGTGTCCTTCTCTTTTTAGTATTACTTCATATGCCTTAGCATGAACTTTATCACAGACACATTTTATCTAGCTATTCTAAAGTTGTAGTTGTCATTTCAACACAATGCTTTCCGACATCGCAATAGGTTGCTACGAGCCCGAGATGAGGAACAGAAGAGTCCTCCATGTAAGGAGGCACCCCTAGCAGATGGGGTAGAGGCTGATCACCTCATGAGACTAGTCAAGTTGCAATACTTGACTAAGAAACGGGCAAGGGCTGCGGTCCAAGCCGAGACACCAATGCAAGCACCTAGTACTGGACTGCGAGAGTTGGTGGCCGCTGCACAGAAAGAGGATCCTTTCTGTCAGAGGTTAGTTAAAGATCTGAGAGCAGATCCTTTAACTAGACAGTCGTACCCATGTGCGAGCGACGGAATGTTGCTGTACAAAGGGCAAAGACTGATGGTCCCTAATCAAGAAGTCTTGTGCACGAGCTTCTGCGATTACACCATGATGAAGAAATCGCTGGGCACTGGGGAGTCCAGAAGACCCTGGACTTGCTGCAGCGTAAGTTCAAGTGGGACGGCATGAGGCAAGATGTGGAAGAGTACGTTCAGACGTGCCCTGTCTGCCAAGGAAATGCCGCTCCTCGACACAAGCCATACGGTAAACTACAACCTTTACCACAACCAAGCAGACCGTGGAAGGAAATTTCTATCGATCTCATTATCCAGTTACCTATCTCCATGCGAGGAACTGAAGATTATAATGCAATCTTGACCATTGTCGACAGGTTTACGAAGATGGCTATATTTCTTCCAGTCAGAGATGACATTGATGCATCACAATTAGCTGAGCTCATTCACACTGAAGTGGAGCTTCGATTTGGACCTCCGGCTGGTATTGTATCCGATCGCGACTCACGAATAACCAGCCAATTCTGGGCTGAAGTTTGCTACCACTCATTTATCAAGCGCCGACTGTCAACAGCATTTCATCCGCAAACGGATGGCCAGACAGAAATTCTCAACCGAATCGTTGAGACATATCTCCGAGCATTTACGAATCTCGAGCAAATGGACTGGGCAAAATTATTGCCAAGCGCTGCATTTGCCTACAATAACAGTCTGAATCATACCTTACGAATGTCTCCATTCCGGGCTATGTACGCGTATGATCCAGATTTCTATGTCGACGTCGCGGACGACGTTCCCGAGGGAGAGATACCCGCGGCCAAAGACAGAATCAAAAGGCTCCATGAACTCAGAATGACTCTGTTGCAATGTGGTAAGTAAAGCTTGTTGCGAGTGGAAGTTCGCGTGGCAAATGAAGAAGTGTAAGGGGTTGGTCGAGTTCACTTGCACTTATTATTCCAAGGCCCCATGGGAATTAAGAGGTCTTTTAAATATACAAGAATCTGCACTTTAGAAAATAACCTTTACGTGACCCGTGTTTGGACGTGTCCTGCTGATTGATCATTTGACAATTATTCATCTTCATTTAGAAGTGATTGTCAGTTATATTAATAAGTGACGTTACCTTAAGATGTATCTGGTAACGATGATTAATCAGCTGGTCCGATGATTGAGTCCCGTGTTCAACTGTGCTATATCATAAGACCAACCATGACGTTACTTTGTAACTACTCATTTGTTTTATGGAACTGACTCGGTCATGATTTACGAGGCCGTAGCCTTTCTTCTGATGGTGCGGCTCAATGTATACTCTTCAAATAGAGTTTAAATGTTCAATAAGCTCTAAACACAACTCTCGTGCTTTCCACGAGCTTATTCAAGGTTCACCGCAAAACCATCAGCAAAACCTTCGATTATTACCGAGAGCCCAAGCTCCTAATGAGTGTAGAGTTGCTATTTCAATATGACTCTTCGTGATAATTTCATTAAAGCACAGGAGAAACAGATCAAATATTACAATCAAAGACACATGCCCATCGAGTTTAAGAGAAGTAGCTTAGTGAAGCTTTCAACTCGCAACCTGAAGCTAAAGGATAAAAAGCTTCAGCCGAGATTTATTGGGCCTTTCAGAGTCACTGAAGTGATCGGGACACAAGCTTACAGGCTAGCGTTACCTGAGAAATATGCCAAGCTTCATGATGTCTTTCCTGTGCAGTTGTTAGAGAAATATCACCCCAGGGACGGCAGTGCCGAGATGCCTATACCAGACCTCGAGGATGACCCTGACGAATATGAAGTTGAAGAGGTCAGAGACAGACAGATCATTAACGGCAAGCTCCACTACTTGGTCAAATGGACAGGTTGGCTTTCGGAATACAACCAATGGGTTCCTGAAGAAGCGATAGCCAATGCTCCTGTCCGAGTTCGCAGCTTTGAACGTTCCCGCCGAAGAAAGAGACGTAAACCCGAGGCGGACCACAATCATCGCAAACGGCGAAAAGCCTGAGGCATTGTAGTGGTTTTTGTCCGATGTGGTATCTAAGGCCACACCGGTTTTCCCACTACATGGATCTTTAGTCCAGCAAATGCGTGTTTCATGCGTCTAAGCTTGCGAGGACGCAAGCCTTTGAGGGGGGGATAGTTGTAACGCCCCGGGGCTGACGTGAGCCCTACAACCGGAGTGGACTGGTGTGAGATCGCCGTCTGACAGCACCAGAGTGGTGAACGATTGACATCGCGACAGATCAGATATTTTTGGCAACACCAGAGTGGTGTACGATTGGCGTTGTGCGGAAGAGTTGTAACAACAACCCTCGGAACACTACAAGGCCGTGTGCCACCACAGCCACATGTGGAGCAGCACAGACGACGGATTGAGTGTCAATCATCGGCATATCAGCGCCGCAATGCCAGGACAGATGAGTGCCAATTATAGCACAACCATCGTCGGAAGGATTGACAGCAAATCCTACGATTCTAAGGAAACCAGTTCGATCTTATGATCCACATCGGGACCTCTCAATGGGGGTAGGGTGTCAGCGGCTTTCCGTTCGAATACGTCCAGGTAGGCGTGGTAGTGAGCGGGCAACTTAGCCCGTGGATCAGTATGCGCCTTTGGTCTAAGCGTCCGCTCGATATCTCTCAAGCTGGCTGCAAAAATTTGAATGTCCGAATTCTTCCTTCGGGCGCGCTTGTTCCAAAATAAACTGAACGCCGCCGCCGAGATGGGTCTCGCATCGAGAATATCGGACGCCTTTGCCAAACCCAAACCGCAGGGCACGCGTATACCACTACTGCGGAAGATCAGTCGAGAGCGGTCGGGCAGGGGGATGGCGTTCTGGTGCCTCATCCATGGGGTCCCTAGTATTATGTCGTGACTGTCAAGACTTGGCACGACATACAGATAGATATAACGTTGATAGTTGCCCCCGATGTCCAGGGAGAGTTTGGCAACTTCTTCAATTTTACGTCTGGCTTTCCCATCAAACCCTCGGAGTGATTGTGGTCTAATTTTAATGCGTTCTAACCGGTGCTTTTTGGCAAAACAGGAGGATATAAGACCGTATGTGCTGCAGCCTGTATCAACTAGTGTATTTGCATGACAAATGCTATTCACATGTGCAGCTACTATGAACGGCGGGCCGTTAAACTTGGTCTTCTTCATAAACTCCTCCCATTCGTCTTTCGAACCGGTATGCAGGTGCTCCAGTGAACGACTTCTCACTGGAGCCTCGCTTTTCCCTCCGAGGAGGCACCGCCGGTAGGCTGCTTACCATCGAAGTCATCGTCCTCCTCCAGGATGGCGTCCTCGACATCGATTTCGGAAACTGTGAAGGTGTCGCGGGTGGGTCTAGCGGTAGGGGACGGGCGTTTCGGGGGAAGGAAAGGGCAACCATTCACGAAGTGTTTTGTGGAGCCGCAGCGCAGACAGGACCCGCTCTGGCGGCGACGATCAAGTTCCTCCTTGTCTACCCACTTAGCGCGCTTCGATGATCTAGCTGCACTCGGTTCCCAGTCCATTGCGTCGCTAGTTGTCGGGCTATCTTGGGCACGAACGCCCTGGCGTGCCGGGGGATGGGTACCCACCACGTGCATTGTCGGAGAGGCGCTTAAACTCCATGAGCCTGTCGGCAACTCCCTTGACTTGTAAACAATACTCCTCATACGAGGGCTTCTCTTCAATCGTAACCAATCGGTCCCGGAGTGCTTGGTTTATTGCGGCACGGACGTAGCCCTTTTTGACCTCGTCGGCCCAACCGTGGCCCCCGGCCTCGAGCAAGAGCTGATCGAGTTCCGACACCAATTCTCCAATGGAACGGTTCCCCTGTCTTAGGGTATTGAGGCGGTTGAGTGCCTTGTCCTTGCGTGCGGGGTCCTCGAACGCAACCGATAGTTGGGCGAAGAGTCTCTCCACTGTGAAGTCTGCCACCGAGTCCTTGTACGTGGACACCCATGGGTATACCCGGGCCGCGGCTTTGCCGTCGAGGCGGCTAAAACAATACCACACTTGTGCCTTACCTGTGCCGATTGCTTCAGCATCTATCTCTAACTTCGCCCGCAATTTCCCGAGAAATTGGGGAAAGAGTCATCAGCGGTGAATTTTTCCGGATCAGGGAGCTTAGGTCGAGGGCGCTTTACCGCCCAATTCGTCGCCGAGTCGTCCGTAGGGACTGAACTGGCAGTGCCATGGGATTGATTTTGAGTGACTGCAAGGAGGTTTGCGACTTGGTCAATTCGTTGTCCTTGTTGCTGAATCAATAGAAGCATCTGTTGCGTCTGTGCGTTGGCGGTATCCTGTTGGACCTGTAAAAATTGTTGGAGCCAAGCCGGAGGGTCGGTCGGATTGGTCGCAGGGTGGGGGATTTCGTTGCCAGGTGCTGTCTGTTCGTCCATTTTCTCGTCGTCTGAATAAAATGCGCGTTCCGATGAGGTGTCCGATGTTGGTGAGCGATAATTAACCATCCAATATAAATCCAATGAAACAATTGTAATTTATGAGCGAATTCTAATGTGAAGGCTCAGGGCTCAATGTTCTAATAGATAGAATTATTACAAAGAGAATTCGCTAAGAAGAAAAGGAAAAAAGGAAACGAAGGAAAAGACAAGAAAGCTAATAACTACGTCCTCGGGCGGACACGGGATCCAGGGGTAGTCGGCCAATGGGGTGCCGCGAAGGCGCAGCCGAGCCACACTCGGGCTTAGCCCGTGACACTTATAGAACACAAATCAATAGATGAAGATATTCCTTTAGATCCCGGCTGTGGTATTCTTTTGTAAATAAAATTGGAGATCATTTACGCTGTAGGTATAGCACCATTGGTTTATAACATATTTCAGACACCATCCACTACCTACGCCGTACGAAACATATGAAAAAGTTTCTCTTAAACGACTTTTCTATACCATACAATACCCTCGCCAGATACATATAATTTTGACGACATTTGTAATTACTTTTTGACAAGTTCTTACACGACTTTCTAAAATGAAATTTTTATTGCCTTTCGAGATCGCGTTTGACTTTTAAATAACTATATTAATCCGTTTAAGTTTTCTATTCCCTTTCTATATCGCGTTTGACTCTTAAAAACACTTTTTAACTCGAATTTAGCTTTTTAAAGACTTTATATCACTTATAACTCGCGTTCGACTTTCAACGGCTTTTAAGCTACTTTTTACATGGCATTTGACTTTCAGAAACTTTTAAATTGCTTTTCACATGGCTTTTGACTTCCTAAATTACTTCTTATGTTGCAGTTGACATTTTAGCAAATTTTGATTTCTTCTAAAATATTATCCCGCAAATGAAACACAAATTCTATGACTTTGTCAAATTACTTTTATATAGTCAACACAACATATGGGTCAATGCAGAAGAAGATGAAGACAGAACCCAGTGCTATCTCACTCCCACTAGGTATCTACGTGGACAACCAACTTGAATTGTCTAAATACGAAATGTAACTATATTGATGAGACTTCGAAACGCAAGAAATACCTAGTTCTTTGTGTCTCCGTCCTGATCATAATCGACAACGAACTTTCTGAAGTCTCTTGCCTTCACCTCTTTGGCGAAGAGAATATCTATCTCCTCATACGTGCGCCCCTTGAGTTCCGGCAAACGGAAATAGGCCCAGACCATCCACAGGAAGTTAACTCCTGCCCAAAAGAACCCCACTTTGCCTTTCCAGTTGAGATTCTGCGGATTAATAAAATAGGGACTAGCGACTCCCACGACAATTCCGCTCACAGCATTCGCATTCTTGGCCAGGGCGATAGTTCTTCCGCGCAATCTGGTCGAAGAGACTTCGCTGAAGATAGTGAATGCTAGTGTACCAACGGAAAGGTTGTAACACACATTAAATACCAGTGCAAGCGCCCCCTGCACCCAAGGAATTGTATGGTTCGAACTTGGACCGAGAGCTAGAAAGCCTATTATCAAGAGCACGACCACCATGCCAGCCATACTACTGAGAAGCATTCTCCGTCTCCCACTCAATCCGATGACGACCCAGGCCAAGATCGATACGCAAAATGCAACGGCAGTGGCACCTAAACCCATTCCAAAAGAGTCTCGCACCGACAGCCCTATCTGTTCGAAGAAGTACGATCCTGGAATCTGCCCCCCCCCTGTCATAGGCTGCATGGCGTAAACAGCACAAGCGATTTCGGTTCGTCGAAGGTTCGACCCCTTGAAGCAGTCGAGTATTGATGTTCCAGATTCTTGCTCCTTTTCGAAATTGTTCGTGTGCAACATCATCGCCACCATCTGCTTTGTGTTGATTGCGGCCGACTTCTGCGAGAGCCTCTGCAGAGAACGCTCGGCTTCTTCCAGACGACCTTTGCGGACATACCACCATGGAGATTCAGGAGCCAGGAAGATAAGACAGAACAGTGGGATTACCCACACCCATTGAATAGCAAAGGGAATTCGGTAAGACCATTGGCCTGAGTAATCTTGAAGGCCATACACAACACCGGCATTGATGAGTTGCCCAATCACCCAGCATAGGTTAAGATACGCCGTCAAGTAACCGCGGAGAACGACAGGACAAACTTCAGAAGCGTATGATGGAGCAAGCACAGCAAAAATGCCCCAGGGGATACCACACAGCAGCTCACCGACCAGCAACACAGACAAATTTGGTGCGAAGAATGTAACAAAGATAGCACCGCTCATGATCACAAGGGACGATAGCAATAATGGTCGGTAGCCATATCGCTGCGACAGCGAGCCGGCTACCTGTGCCGCAATAATATTTGTGACCATCTGCAGATAAGATAGCATGTTCATCCATGGTGATGAGATCTGATAGGAACCTTCGTTTAGTGAACCATATTTTTCCTTAAAGGCAGGAAGCGCATAAAAGTTTCCGAGGAGAGCCGTGTCATAGCCTTCCATAATAATGGTCATGGAAACAATGAATGACCAGAACGCGGCTTTGCGATACACCTTGATTCCCTGCCAGAATGTCGTACTGTGCTCCGCAGCAGTAGCCTCCTTCGCATCCTGAGTGATCTCACTCCAGTCTTGGATATCGGTGACCTGATTTTCAGGGCTCACAACAGCTGTTTCCTCAAGATAATCAGCAGGCTTGGTAGCCATTTGTTCCTCAAGATAATCAGCAGGCTTGGTATCCATTTGTTCCTCAATATGGTGCTGGAGTACTTACCTCCGTGAAATAAATGCCATTAAATACCCCACGGGGATATCTTAAACTCTAAACCAGAGTAGTACCGTAACTGAGTAAGAGCGTACTGCATCGGTCCGGTTACCCCCGCTACTCGCCTACCCCTACTACAGAGAATTTCGCCCGAGCGGGGTATTCTGTGTTATGGACGTTAATTGAGTATCGTATATACTGATCTGCTGAATTGTCCCCATGGGTTTGGACATTCTGAAAACTATAAATTCCTAAAACGGAGTGCGCGGGAACCAACCGGTAAATCGGTCCGGGTACCCCCGCTGCAGAGGAAAAAAGTCCAAAGTTTGATACAAAGTTAAAGAAAGAGAGTAAATGAGGGGTAAACAGACTTTATTGAAGTCACATTTGGTCATGTGATTGTGCAGAACTGTCGGAAAGCGGTGTGGGCCCTATTATACCGTCCGACGGAAATATGTAATCTGTCTGAATTGAAAACTTGCCCCTGCCCATACAATTTAATAGGGGTCGGATAAACTAACTAATTACAACATGTAGCTCCTTGGCATCCGGAGAATATATAACCCATATAGTAGTTGTGGAAATGTGTATAACACTCTAGCCTAAGATCGTAGATTCTAGAAAGATGTAACGATGACGCAATTGGGATGTCTGGAAGATTCCAGTTACATGTCTAGAAGGTTCCAGAAGACAAAGTCCTAAGTATATATAAAGGACTTGGGAACCTGTCATATAATAGGAAGTTTTAAGTTAACTGTGCTTCAATATATAGTCTTATATATATATTTTCAACAGTAGTGATCCAGCAGGCCAATTCCCAGCGACAAGAACACTAGCGCAACGTTTTTTAGAGACGGTCGCGTGCTGCCACTGGCATTTCAGAAAGTATGCTGCACAATATTTTGTAGCAGGGTAACCTTTTGTTTCGACTGCCATTTGACTTATTATAAGGCCCACTTCTATGTGTTCACTGGTTAATGACTCACCCAGGTAAGTTTTTAATCTCGACGTTCTATTGTTATGGACTCAATAAAAGAATCGTAGCGGTCACTATGCTGATGCCAGCGGACAGAGTTCGTACACATCAAAAACCTCTGTATCAGCGGTGTCTTGTGACACGGTCAAAGTCGATGCGACGACGTCTTGCAAGAAAAACGTATTGGTGAATGCATAAGCACCATCGATGGCAAACAGCTCGCATACGTAGGCATCTATTATGACGTGGACGTCGTAGACGCTTTGGGTGTTTGGAACCCACATGCAGACCTTGTCGTCAAACAGAGGATGGTCCCATGAAGAGCCAGTACGGATCCTACCTCGATCCATAGAAATAAACATTCCTTCATTTTCGACCACGAAATTAAGCCCGACCGAGTGGCCGCTGGGGTTTGCAATGTCCACAGACACCCGTGCAGGGGACGTCCCCGACTTAATCTTGAGTTTAAACTCAAACGAGCCAGAGCCCTGCATATGCCTCTTGTATATGACCCCAATGGAAGGGTTGATTTTTGCTGAACCGTTGGTATAAACCATCGCCATATCGTCGCTAGGCAATCGAACGATATTAAGGTCTATAGGCCGCGATATGAGCGACAGAGACTTTGTGGCTACGTTCAAAGGAACCTCGCGGATAGTGAACTTGCGAGGAAGTGACATGGCTGACCGGTAACGCTCAGCAGGGACGTGGTTGCAGTACTGCCAGTTGCTTGCCCACCCAATACCATATGCCTCGCCGTCTGGAGAATTGAACCACGTTTGTGCCGCGTACCAATCTTTGCCCAAATCTGCCGTTCGCAAGTAGTTGTCGTCGCTAGTAAAGGTGGTGCCGTCAAATTCGCCAAGAAAATATTGGGTAAAGCTTCCACCCAAAGGTGCACCAGGCCCAATGCTCAAGAAAAGCACCCATTTCTTGCGTTGATTGTCGTCATCAAATGGCACATGCACCAAGTTGGGCATCTCATACTGGTACCCGCGGACACCGGAGCCTTCAAAGTCCGACAAATGATGCCAATGTATGAGATCCGGGCTGCCGTAGAAACCCACTTTGAATTGATGACACTTTGCAACAACCATGACCCACTGGTTTGATGGAGTATGCCATAACACCTTTGGATCACGGAAATCTGCCCAGCCTATGTCAAGTACTGGGTTGTGCTTGTACGGGGTGAATGTATAGCCTCCGTCGGAGCTGAACGCAACATCTTGCGTTTGGTGCCCTTGAGTGTGGAGTGTAAATATGGCGACAATCCGGTCATCTGGGCCAGTTGACTCGTCGAATTGACCCGACGTGTTGTTGCAATCAACCACACAGCAGCCGGACCATATTGATTCATGATCCGATGGCGCTTTTATGGCTTTCTCATGCCGCTTCCAGTTCAACAGATCTGTCGACGTAGCATGGCCCCATTCTGGATGGCCGGCCACAAGGTGTCGGTCGTCCAGTTGGTAGTACAGATGCCAAACTCCTTTGCTATACACCAGCCCATTAGGATCGTTCATGAACCCTATCTTGGGCGTAAAGTGGAGAGCTGGCCGCTGTTCCTCATTTCTATTAGCAACGACAGTCATGTTCCGCCCGCTGTTATGAACCGCTCCTGCGCACAGGTATCTATCCAAGAGTTGGGTCTTGGTGGGGATGAAGTATCAGGGTCTCAACACAGGCCAGAGAGAGCAGGAATAATATAGAGCGAATCCATATATTCAGTTGACTACGGAAGTGAGGAAGTGTTCCTCGAGATATAAAGACTATAGGCTTACTTATAGACATAGGAGATTTGTGTGTTATCCAATCATGGTAGTGCTCGGTGTGCTCAGTATGCTCAGTACTGAGCAGTCATAGCGGACTGAGCATCTTGCATATTTAGTACGGTAACGTGATACTTTTCAGCTCGGGGATAATCGGTAAAAGGATCTGTGGAGATCCCTACGAAATTAAATTCTGAGGGGTGGGGGTGGCATGCGCCATGGGACTTCCACTCCCAGCTGCAGAGAGCTAAAGACCTAACCGATATGGCACTGTGAAGTTACCTTCTCAGGGCAGTTCGGGAAAAGCATTTCTATCTCAAATGAATTTTACCGACCGTAGGTCTCACCATCACACGTGTAACGCCGTTAAATCAGAGCATCTAGGAGACCAAGATAGATCTCACAAGTCACGCTTAGGGTTAGGGTCATATCACGTGACTGGGCTTCAGGGCTAGCCTCTTCTAGTACTTGACTAACCACTCTGGTCAACATCGCTTGGCCGGACCCAGCCCCCCACTGCCTACCTTCTGGCCTAAGAACGTCCACTGACCCACCCACCCGACCTTATCCTCGCCGAAGATATACAGCACCATCTCGATCATCACCACCATCCCGTTACTCATCCACTCCCCCCACCGTCGCCGCCCGTGTCGCTGACCCAGCCACCGTCCATACACCCGCCAGTCATCCTCCCCACCCTCGTACCCGAGCTCTCGCAGTAGTCGAATCGACGCCGGATGGCCCGCCGCTAGGCACATCACCGGCACCCCGACGTTCGGCCACTGACATTTCGCCTCATCGTCCTCCCCCGTGGCACACACAGTATTTCTGGCTGATCCCACACCGGGTGCACGTGTGACTGTTCCGCGCGTATAGGGCTCGGGACCGGTTGCAAAATTCGGCCGCGGGAGTGAAACCGAACCGGCTGTGTCCTCTGACCCGGACTGGACCGGAATTTACTACAGGGAAGTATCAACGCGTTTAGTGGTCTTTTACCCTAACCCTGAAACCTTTTTTTAGCTTCGCTGCGTATTTCTTATCAAGGTTTGTTATCAGTGATTCATGTTATATAAGGAGCTGTAGAACTAGGGAAGAAAACAACGAGTTTTGCAATCCACATCTCTTTCCATCGACTGCAGGCACGTGACCCAGCAGTTGACAGGAAGTCACCCTCGACCGGACCGAATTTTAGTAATTATCGGCGAAACCGGACCGTTTCGAAAGAACCGTTGCCTTTTCGCGCGTAGCAGCGGTTGGAAAATAGTTACTGGTTAGTTACATGCAATATATCTATATTTTGGAACAAGAAGTGAACATGAAACGGCACGAACTGCGAAAATAAAACATGAACTACAAAACGAAAATAACAACTCAGCGACTCGCCCCATATTTTAAACGATGCTTTAAAAACATAAGAATCGAGAGCGTGCTGGAACTCAATGAGCTACGTCTCACTGACACAATATCTCTCCCCGTTGAAAAAAGTCTTTCGACGGAAACCGACGATGCCTGAATGCAGAGCAAAACACGAGCCGCAAGCGCCATCTTGGGATAGGTCCCAGAGTTAGCCTTCCATCACTGCAGAAGGGCTTTTCCATCGGCAATACTAAGATTAGCCAGAGGACTCTCTGCAAAATATCTATCTACATCGCAGACAGATTCGGAGCTGGCATGCAATAAACCGGCCTCCGAGAGCAATTGCCTCTTTATATCCAGATGAAGCGAGGGCTTCGGCGGTGCTTTCAGCGGTGGTACCGTCGCGCTTTTCCCGTAGGCATCACATATCGACAATATTTCCTCTTTAACTGAATTCAAGTAAGAAGTACCTGCTGAACCCAAGTGAGAGACCAACGACAGTTTGATTTCAGGGTCCAGTGACATTGCAGTCTCGTATAGATCCAAGCTCAAATACCTTTCGTGGTACTCTTCGAACTTTGCCTTCCCTGCCAATAAAGCGCGTGTGCACAGTGGAAGATAGGGACTAGTTTCGATGTTGTCTACTTCGGGAAGAAACCGAAAGAAAACATCCATACTTCGTAGGATCGGCCACATGGACGAAATCGTATTGTTAGCGCTCTCCATCAGTGTCCGGCTTTCGAACCGGCCCAAAATCACTTGCAACTCCCCAACAACTTGCCACTCTTCACGGCTCAAGCTGCTGCTACTCATGGTTTCCGCCGCGAATCGGTCATAACCTCTTTTCACCTCGTGGGCTGCTTTAATCATATAATACGTCGAGTTCCACCTGGTAGACACATCGTATGGAATGACCTTGCGGTCCAAGCCAGATTTGGTCAGAATTTTGAACCACGCCTCTCTGGACCTGTGCTGATTTGCAATTGCCTTGGCAACCCGCCTGATTTTGGTCACAATCGTGTTCGGTTCTAAAATTTCCACCTCATCGCTATCAACGTTCTGATCGACTCGAAAGCCTAGCCCATTCAATACTTCTTTAACGACGAGGTTCAGGGAATGCGCCAGACATCTGACCCATGAGGCTTGACCTCGATAGTATTTTGTTCGGTACCATGGCTGGCTTTTCGACACTCCGTTCTCTATTTATATGATGGTCCTCAACTGCACAAACAATTGCTCTAAGCGAATCATGATCCGATTCTGCAGATATGGAACTATTATTCTCGAGGTCACGCTCCTCAGATTCACTATTGAACGTGATTTCGGCATCGGACAGGTCATCCCCAGAGTCTTCAAAGTAGTTGACACGTCTTGGCACGAGTAACCTGTCAAGTTTTTGTACCAAGGTGGCATTATTGCTCGCATTATCCGACGTAATTGCAATCAATTTTTTCTTGATGTCATAGAAGCGCAAGCAGGTAAAGACTTCTTGGGCCAAGGCCACTCCAGTGTGACTTCCCGGTAATTCCGCAATGTGTAATACTTTCGCGGGCTTCCCATTCACCTGTAATCCAGTGCGCAACAATCGCAAACATAGCACACCTTGTTGGGCTTGTCCAACCGTCGACACTTATAGAAACGGAAATTGCAGTAGTCGCCAATTCACATCTCAGTTCCGACTTTTGCGTCATGTATAATTCCAATATGCGACCAGTTGCTGTCGAAGCCGATTTGAATAGCGGATTAACTCCTGGAATGCCCTTAAATATTGTTTGAAAGTACTCGGACTCGACTTCAGTAAAAGGTTTTCCCGTTGCGACCATCCATTTGACAATGTTGGCCTCCACGAGCGCGGTAACATTCGCTGCAGTGTGAAGCACGGATGGGGTATTAGGCTGTCTGTTAAAAAGTTCGCCGACATCGAAAATAGACTGCCGAGAACTTGTAGAATTCTGGATCACATGTGTCTTGAGATGATGCCTGTACCTCCCTGTTGAACTTCCTGATTTAGTGGTTGAGGAGTCGGGTAGCAACGTGCCACAGATACTGCAGCGAACCTTGGAGACCTTCACTCCGCGATCCTTAACTTCCACTTTCGAAAAATACTGCCAGACAATGCTTTTTTTCTTTCGGGTTGAATTTTCGGCATTCCTAGAATTGCCTGCGTCACGCAACATCTTGCCGGAGATAAAGCTTTCGTCGTTGAGTTAATCTCAAGAAATAAGATAATAGAGAGTTCCTTACTTCCCGCTATGTTCTTGTTCGTTCTTGTCCGCGTCCTCGCCCGCCCCCGTCCTCGTCCTCGTCTCTACCATCATACATATCAATATCATGCGCGCCGTCTAAGTCTATGACTCCCTCGGTGTCGGAGAGACGTGCACGTTTATTGTAGCTGATTTCTGAGAGCTCTTGCGAACCATTCATGACTCTACAATGGCAAAAATTAGTGACTCAATATAGGAAATAAATTTATACCGCACCTTTTGGTCGCGCGGGCCTCATATCCAGGGTCGTGTTCGTTGAGCTGCTCCTCCGTTGGCGAGGTAACGCGACGCGACGAGGAGCCGCGCACACCAGGGGACGAAAAATGGTAAATTGGAGTTTGCATGCTGCTAAAAATATTACAAGTATTTTTAATCGGTATGCAATAGAGCAATAGCGATCCTGAACCTAGATATCTTTGTAGTTGACTACAGTTTCACGCGTCAGGAACGCGTTTTCATCGAAACTTGATTGGGAGCCACCTGGTGAGACGCGAGGCCCCATAATGCTATTATTACAGAATAACTAATTAATCTCGAAGCATACCCAGATGCATTACTAACGTACATCGATTTATATGTATTATTGACTATCGAGTACACCACAAGCAATGGATTCCTAGCGTAACAATAACGAAGTCGGTCCACCGGTCTCCAAGGACTATATAACCGGACCGAATCAAGTTTTCGACGGCGACCGGGCCGGGTCGTAACGTCGGACCCAGGACCGATCGAAACGTGGGACCGAACCGACTTTTTTAACCGGTTCACGGCTTTGACCGCCACCAACCCGGTCGTCGGTCGGGAGCCCTACTTATAAGGCCCACTTCTATGTGTGGTTGTTTGGTGACCGGGGCTCATCGGAGCATGCGAGAGATGGCTACATATAACAAGAATCGGAGCAAAGTGGCTTGCTCAGTATGTCGAGCAAGAAAGACGAGATGCGATGGAGCTAAGCCCAAGTGCTCTTTCTGTCAGGAGAACGGTTGTGTTTGCAAATATGAGACTCCGCAAGATTCCACAGTAGAGACTAGCATCGAGGCTATTCTCACGAAGATTTCAGCTATTGAGAAATGCCTTGGTATAGGGGCACAGTCGCCGTTGATTATTGCGCCTGAGTCCACTCGTGAGAAAGATCGTTCAGGGTTTCCTTCTCTTACGATTAAAGACAATCAATTTGCGGCAATCATATTTCACACTGACATTAACTTGTCCACACATGCTCGTTCTCTCGAGTTACACCGTGCTATGGAGTATGAAAACAGCGGATCGGTGGCAATTTTTCGTCACAGCCCTCACGAGTTAGGGCAATTATTTTTTCGTCACTCATACAACTGGTACCCAATTCTGAATAAGAGAGAGATCTTCGAAAAACTCCCTCTTATACAAAATACCGTGTGCACAGGAAGTCCGGACTCGTTTTTACTACTCATGGTCCTAGCTATTGGCGGTCTGAATGCGAATGATTCTATAGGAATATTTCAGGCAGAAGAATTTCACACGCAAGCTTTGTCAATGCTTGGATGTGTATTAGAGGAGGTATCATTACGGTCGATACAATGCGTCATATTGCTCACCATATTCTACGGACTTAAAATTATGCCTATGAAAGCTCAAGAATACGTTTCGATAGGCTCCATCAAAATGCAAAACCTGATCGAGATACCACCGGTTAACAAGTCAGTGGATAAATCAGGAGACCTCATTTATGATCTCGAAGAATACGAAACGAGAGCGTTTTGGGCATTATTTATATTGGAAAGTGAATATGCCGGTACGCTACATTTTGCCAACACAGGACTGTTTTCCTATGCGAGAAATATAAAATTTCCCTCCCTGGGAGAAGAGCCGTATCATTGGCCAGGATCTCCAGAATCAGATTCATCTGGCATTGATGAGCCAGACCCTCATTTCCTTTCAGAAATAGGGGTGAGAAAGATAATCGACAGGACATGCTACACGTTCGATAACTCAGAATCGTACACTGCCAATAGGACATCGTTTGCCCCTATTGTTGCCAAAGAATTGCAATCTCAGCTTGATGAATGGTATCTCTGTTTGCCAGATTCTATTAAATTTGATAAGTCGAAATGGCCAGTGACCAATGCAAGACACAGCACTCGAGCACTCATCAGAGCACAATATTTTGCTACGGTCATGCTGATGTATTGGCCGTGTATGATGGAAATAATCGTGACTGGGGAGTGCCAAACTCAGGAGCATCGAGATGCATTTAAAATAGCCATTGACTCATACATCCAACTAGTGCTGTGTGGAACAAGTGTTCGACTCTCAGAGTTGCCTACAACATGGCCCCATGCTGTAAGCATATTTGCTATGACGGCAACAATTATACGCATGACTCAGAGAACTACACTTGCTTACGACAAACCCGAGGAACTGGAATCTAGTATTCAGCATGCTTTTGCTTTTCTTGAGTCAATAATTCAGTGTAGTCCTAGTATTAGGTACTTCACTGTGATCTTACACGACTTGCACAACTGTCGGATTACCCCGAATTAGTCGTGTGGTCTCTTTTAATAAATAAATTACTGAACTCTATGGTAACGGTCGTCCTTGTGTCTTGAATGATTTGCCCTGCAAAACCAGTCATCGCTGTAGCGCCTGAATAGAAAATATAAGACAGCATCATAAAGAATGATCAATATTATCAACGTCCTTCTGACAGCGGCTCTTTTTAACAAGGTTTTATGGCAATAAGCATGATACAAAGAGACGTTGAACATCAAAATTGCTTCCTACGTGAGCCCTGACCAAGATGCGTGCCAACCACAATGCGATCTCGTGGTAAACTTCAAGGTACTGAAATAGGGTCTACGACTGCTTCTTGCTTGTTGTCTCCCGTGCTTCCTCAATATGATTCTCTAGCTACTTTTTTATCTTCAGTGTCTGTTACCTACGTCAAGGTGGAATGGAGGCCGTTTGCGCGGCTTTGCCTTTCTTGCGTCAGAGCCAGCGCACGTCTTCGGACTTTCATTGGGCTTGCGTGACTATAGCTGCCCTAGTTTCCCCGCATTGCCAGCATCGCCCTGAATGTGACGACTCCATCTTCGACATACGCCTGTGCGGTGAACGGCCGGTCGAAATATTGACGATACGTAAGCGCGACCTGTCTATCAACGAATATCTCGAGCACGTTGCCGCGTAGATACAAGTCGAGTCGGAGCTTTCCGCGGGAACGGCCCATAATTTGATTCGTTACAAACGGCACCGGCAGACGGTCGCTCTCCTGTCCCCCCGTGGGACCGCCCAAGCTGATGACCCCAGTGCTGGCGTCGAAGAAGAGCAGCAAACCCTCTGTAAGCCCCGTGTTCGCGTAGAGCGCCAGGCCCACGCCGCCGGCGAGATCCTGGAGATCAGCTTCAACCGTAAGCCGGGTCAGGCTGCGCTGCAGAGCGCCAATCTCGATCTCGGCTACCGAGAAGGCACCAGGCGCGCTGGCTTCCCATTCTGCCGTCGTGCCACCGGATGCCTGCCGAATCAGGAGTGCCCGTTGAGACGTCAGTTGGCCATCGACTTCGCGCGGCATCCGTACGCACAAACGATCATCTTCACCGACGAAGATTTCGCGCGGCAGGCACATGTCCCCGCCCCACAGCCATTCGCCTCCCTCTGCGAAGCCACGCCGATCGTGGACCCAGCCGAACGCGATACGGCGTCCCTGCACATCTTCCAGAGACTTTGCGGCATACCAGTGGGCGCCATCCAATGCTGGGTATTTCGGCGTGCGCCATGGGCCGGCCAGATCCTCCGTCTCGCGGTAGACGGTAGCGGCATACTCAGTGAAGCGGGAAAAAACCAGGCGCCACTTCCCTCCCAGGCGAAACACCTCGGGGCATTCCATCGAATATGTGTTGCCTGGTGCGTAGAAAGGTTCGCGCACGGTGATCCAGGTCACGAGATCATCAGAAGTGCTCAGCGCGACCACACCTCTACGTCCGGGAGGTCCCTCGCTCGCACGCGCGGTAATTAGCATCCAGTATTGCTTATGCTCTTCATTCCAGAACACGAAAGGATCACGCCAGTCGCGATGCTCGAACCACTCGCTCCGCGGGAAATGAATCGGATTCGAGGGACTCTTCTTGAAGAGCACGCCGTCCGTGCTCGTCGCGTGACAGATTGTTTGCGGGATACGCGCCATACGCCGGCCACCGGTGTAAAAGACGTGTAGCACGCCATCGACTGCAATGATGGAACCTGTCCAAATCCCGTCGATATCGGGATCATCACCTTCGCCGAGTGGCAACGCAATTCCGAGATCGTGCCGAATTTCGAAGAGGCTCGCAATGTAGCGAACAACATAGAAAGGTTGATGATTGAGCGAAACTACGAACTCGAGCAGGTGCACACTCGGCTCCGCGGTCATAAGAACACTCAGGCCGTTCTCAACAAGATTCGAGGGAGACGTCCCGCAATCGAGAAGGAGATCAGGAAGTACAACAATATGGTCGAAGCATTGCCTCTCCGCCCTGAGCTGAAACTGCCAAAAATTAGTTATGAACTTCTGGTAAAGGAGATGAATGGTAACGATGAGACCAGTTCTCTTCTTCATCAATTTTTCCGATTGGACAATTTCGGCATCACTCCAAGCGATGTGCCGAGCTGGGTGAACAATCCGGGCATGCGAAGAGCTATTCAACTCTACTCACTAGTGAGGGCGCTTCGAGAAGAGATATCAATCATGCGCGCCGAAATTATGAGGACCATCAGATGGGCAATGGAAAACCTTAGAGCCCTCGTTGCCTATGCGGCCTCCACTCGTCGCTGTGAAGTGCTTTTGGTTGAGAAAATCTGGACGGGCATAAGTATAGCCCAAAGTCTCGCAGACAATCTGAATTCTATGTATAGTGAGTGTATTGTCTAGTTTTTTAACCCATAAATAGGCTATTAATACCGTAATAGATGCAGACTTCTCGATGGAAGACGCGAAGGCACTACAACCTAATCTCGAAGGTATGACCATAATTTGCCAAAAATTCGAATAATTCCCGTTAACTCTTGCATGATGTAGAGCTCATCCAACGCGCGTACGCTTGTCTCTCTAACCAGAGACAGATCGAGAGTGGCGACAGGGAAGTACTGGTTGAAGACTGTGCCGATAATGGAGCAGATAGTGACGATGACGATGATGATGATTTGATTTCGAACGGCGCAATCCTTGAATTAGCCATGCTTACGCTGAATGATAGTCATGAGCCCAATTAATTCGTTTGGCAATTTTGCGATAATTTGTTGGTTTAAATTATTTATGTAGATATTGGTTGCGATTCTCGCAAAAGAGAAGACAGTAAAGTTGACTAGTCCATAAATATCCGCAAAATTTCAAGCTAAACCACTATAAATAAGTCTCTGATGTCCTTGAACATACTTGAAATAATCATGCTTACCGAATAGACCAGTCCAATGCGCCATTGTGAATAGCTTGAGCGAATGGTAGAAGAGGACGATGTGGGCAAAAAAAAACAGAGGCGTCTGATCGACAGGACAGCCTTCAGATTTTTGTTTGTTGTGATTTTTGTTTGTTGTTGTCGAGCGGAGATGTCCCAACAACTTTTCTTTGCTTCCCGCCGGTTCGAATGTGCAGCTGCGAGCAGCACATTCCGAAAATTAACTATACATCCATACTGAGGATTTATTCATTACTATCCCAAAACTGCAAATTCGGAAATATTCTCGTTTTGTTCGGATACAATGGTCGCTGCGCCACAACTCTGGCCACTCTGAATCGCGGCAGCGGCATACTTCGAGATGGATTTGAATGATCTTTGTTAGGAGCTATTGACAGAGCTTGGAGTTCTTGTACCGTGAATCAGGATTGTCGCACTGATTGTTATTAATAGGGTTTATTGAAGGCGAACTAAATCGTCGTACCGGATGCGATGTTATGTACGCCATTATTGACGTAGAATAGTCCTGTAGTTACGATTTTGTCGTTCTGATTGTTATCAAGTTACTTAATAGGAATTATTGACGGGGGGCTAAATCGTCGTGCCGGATGTGAGGTTATCAATTTTCTTGACGCAGAATAGTCCAGGTATAGCCACAATTGATTGTAACTCGCAGAGATTACGCGGAGAATCCACCGTCATCAATACATTCGGATGCGGACGGTGGACATTCAGAATTGTGTCCGGTGAATGCCACTCCTTTATTGTCAAGATTAATTTTGGAGCGGATGAACATAACGACGTGGTGTGAATAGAGTGCTTGAAAACTCGCGATGTCATTAAAATGATGCTCAACCGGACCGGGTTACGAATTCTTTTTTTGTGGTACAAAGCACCTATCGGAGTGTCGCAGTTGGGATACACGATGCGAATTGGGGACGCCAACATCCATGCTTGGCGATGCAATGATTCACTTCGGCAAATTAGTTTCAACGCTTGAGAACCTGCCGCCTGCAGGATTCGGAAGATGCTACTTGGAATTTATAATTGGCACTATAGCTACAAGTAAAACATAAAGGGATTTTATGGAGTGTAAATTTACAATGTAAGTGAAGGGTGACGTCCACAGTGTCGTGGATGCCATTCAATTGTTTCGGTATTCTGCAACAATGTTAAACAATTGCTATAGGTTATTGATAGTCGGAATTAGGTATGGACTGACCGTTACTTTAAGTGTGTGTCGTCGGACATACTGCTGATCTTTGAGGGTCAAATACGACTGCAGCTGCATAAAGATATTGTTCGAGCGGCCATTGACATATTCCTCATACTGCAGGTCTAACAGTGGTTTTGCTGCAGCGGTTCCATGGTAGTAGAGAGTGTTTCTTCTCTTGAGAATGAACAGACCCTCGATGGGTTCGTCACTGTTGACCTCCTCGGCC
>JANJPG010000340.1:0-11540 GCA_030407185.1 Lipomyces yarrowii
GTGGTCGATCAGCGTAATCGTAGCGATCTTGCGTAAATTCTTCATTCGTGGAATTCGCAAACTCTTTGAGCTTATCGGCTTGCTGTTCATTACCTCGTGAGAAAGAGCTTAGTGTCTCAAAAAAGGTAGCACGTGGTACAGCATTCAAGTCCAAATGATAGCTCAGCAACGACCGTAGAGTTAGGGGTTTGGTGGTTATCCAATTCTGCACAGCGGCTGGCACCGATATCAGAGCATCTGCTATATGATCCCAATTCTGAGACGATATAAGGGCGGACACGGCGTCAGAATCGTTTTGTGGATAAATCAGCACGGTGGCGCCAGGGACCAGACGTTGCACGTCCGCATCGTTCTCGTCAGCTGCAAATTTGAATTGCCGCGTGTCTTGAAAATGTGTAGTAGGAGTAATGCGGTCATTCACCGTAACAGTGCCGAGTCGCGTTGTCGAGGTAACCCGGGATTGTAACAGAGTAGCGGGCGAGTCGTCCGACTCGGAGCGTGCCCCTATCCTCACTTCAAACTCTGGAGGCAGCAATATATCGTCTGGTATGCGCTCCAGACCGTCCGTGAGAGGATACAGATCCAGTAGGGAAGACATGAGTATCGGCTCCCAGTTTGCATAGCCACCCTCTATACCTCCACTTGCTGAGTCATCTCCTTCGCCTCTTGTGCAAAGCTCTTGTCCACCAAGATGCAATAGCCGCTTATGCAGCTTTTTGGCGGCCCAATTAAACTTAGCATACGCACTGTCGCCTAAACCAAAGCTGGTAAATAGAAGCCCATCACAGGTTTCTGAAGTGAGTTTGCGTTGTAATAATATCTTCCAAAGCCGTCGTGCGTGACGAGGAATCTCGCCATTCCCAGTTGTTGCACACAGGAATACCACAATCGGACGCTCTTCGTCGTGGCCACCTGTGAACAACACTGTCAATATCCGCCCAACATCTGCGGCATCGAGAATCAGAGCCCGGAAGTGAAGCCGTAGTAATTTCTTGCGAAGATGGTCAGCTAGAGCCTGTGCTGTTCCGGACTCTGAGATGTAAACTATGACAACTGGTGGTCCATGCTGTCCAGTCATGGCAGCAAGTCGCTATCAGATGTTCTATGTGGGCGCGTGACTTCCAAGTCCTGTCACTAAATGCCTTGACTATATACGGTCCTAATCGAATTCGTACGTAGAGGACAAAATTTCGAAAAATTGGAACTTTTAACTTAAACGTTATCCGCCAATACTGAGTTTGTATTACCCGGATTTCCATATTCGTGGCCCCAACTGTCATAAGAAGTGGATGCTAAGATATTTTATGACAGCAGTTAGAAGACCGAGTAGTTCTTTGGACCTGATAGACTGATAGTTGACAGATGGCTTAGCCGACAAAATAATTGTACTACATCTATCGACTCGACTACGGTTGTTCTGTGTCGTCAACGGTTTCTCTATATCGAAAAGGTGCAGGGTGCAGCAGGGTGCATGCGGCTCAGGCTTAGCGAAATTAGGATAAATTGCTAAGTTACCGCTTACCTTCGGTATGATCAGTTTCTTAGATTGTACAACAACATGAGTGTCCCGACTTTAAGATCCAGTAGAGCGCGTATCCGCGTATCGAGCCTATCAACATTGCGATTAATGCAACACAAGTCCACTGCAGCTCGGTCGCACGGTAATGCAGACGCATCAAATTCTAACCTTGCGTCCGAGTTACCTGAGAAGTTACCTGCATTGTCTCCAGACGCAAGAAAATTCTTGTCACGCCTCATACGAGTTGATCAGGCAGGAGAATTAGGGGCAGATCTTATATATGCTGGCCAGCATTTCGTGTTCAAGCGGAGCATGCCTTCGCTCGCGCCGCTGATCAAACACATGTGGGATCAGGAGATTCATCATCACAAAACATTTGACGACTTGCAGAATAAGCATCGCGTCAGACCATCCCTGTTCAGTCCGGTATGGAAAGCTGCCGCTTTGGGACTAGGTGTGGGAACCGCAATGATGGGGAAGGAAGCGGCCATGGCATGTACAGTTGCAGTTGAAACTGTCATAGGTGAACATTACAACAATCAGCTAAGAGTTTTAGTACAAATATTAGAGAACGAGATGCGGAATTCAAAAAATGAACGGGATAGTGAAGAACTTAGAACTCTTGCAAACACGGTGAGGCAATTTAGAGATGATGAAATGGAGCATTTGGACACTGCCGTTGAGAACGATGCAGAGAAGGCGAGACCATACATGCTTCTAACAGAAACAATTAAAAATGGATGCCGGGCAGCAGTGTGGATGGCAGAGAGGTTCTAACTGTAAGGAGATATCGTGTAGCATTCTAGTCTTTCTTCATAATTACAATTAAGCTGCCCTATCCATAATATCGACTTTGGGGTTTGCATCATCTTCACGTCCCCAATGTCCACGAATTTTTTCCTCTCGAACACGGTCGTACCAATACAAACCTAGCGTTTCAGCGTCAGATTCCGCAAGCGCGTCCACGATATCACCCCGAAGCCGCATGATTCTATATCCCATTCGTTCGCGTCTGGTCAGTAACACCTCCATGACTCCCGGCAAGCTGATTAGCACCATCTTGCCATGATAAGTTTCTGCCAATGCTTTCCCCACTCGGAGCAATTCGGGAACAGGAAGCTTTGTCAACTTTGGAGTGTCTAGCCGCAATAATTCAAGCGCCTCTCTAGAGTGGCACCAGTTAATCAAAATATCTACAAGCGAAGCAGTGCTGACTGGAAAGTTCCGTATGATCTGACTATTCAGACTCGCGACATATTTGCCAGGCATTAACGCAAGCATGGTACGGTCGATTTCATCGCGCAGTGTCAAGTTCTTGACAATACCAAGACTGCTGTCAATTTCACTGAAAACATCCTCGCGCGCCCTGCTCAAGCGTCCCAAAGTCCGCGCTGCGGCTGAACGTTCTAAATTAGTAGCCATTGACGATTGATATATATTTGCTATCGCCAGGTAGGTGGGCTTGGTTATAAAAAAAATCGTCGGAGGTAGATATAAATCAAGCAGCGATTCGTAAAATTGGATCGTCATGAGTTCTGCTATGATGTCGTCTTGCGAAAACGTGTAGTTGAGGAGATCTGCTGGAATATCATCGACTCCAGATGTGCTGTGTCGTAATATCGTGAGCGTGAGCTCCTGAACACGAGATATTATCGTCGCAGAATTGTAGCTCGCCTTTTTGATTGCCAAGAGAGATTTAATGACAGTCGAGCGAACTGCAAAGTGGTCTGTGAGGAACTGATCAATAATCTTTTCCACCCTCGTGATAACTCCCTCGGGCTGATTCTCGATGGTTATCATTCCGACAATTTCTTGCACTATCTCAAGACCGTTCCGTTCTCCATCAGAAAAATCATACAAAGAAAGGAATCCAATCGCAGCTTTCTTGACCTTGCTGTGTGTGTCCGCATTGGCTATTGCAATCAATGCCTGAGCGTCTCCGACCGTTAGCTTTACCTCCTCCCAATTTGATGCTCCAGAAGCAATAATTGGCTCAACAACATCATCGACTAATGAGCCAATTATCTCGTCGGTTAAGGTCGGATACGCTAGTACTTGTAGGATGCCCGGCCAAATCGTTGACAAAACACCAGATTGGGGAACACCAGAGGCACGGATTGCATTAATGTGCGCGTGAATGCCGTCGGCCGTAGGGGGCGACGTCGAAGTGCTCGATAGCAGATATGCATTCAGTTTTTCATACAGATCCGACATCGTGCCTTCAGATGTGCTTTTTTAGTAAATGAGTTTTACATTAGCAATATCATACGGTAGAAGTTCCAATGGCTGACGCAATCCCTAACCCAAAGATTTAATGACGTTCTCACTAATAAAATGACCGCCGCATATGCGGAGTGAGTGGTCTTGAGGATTCAGTCGCCCCAGGATGCCAGCCATCTCATTGATTGTAAAATGGCGCAGAGCAACTTAAATTTCTTCAACTATCCACTACGGGCTGTAATTGGCCGGAAGCGTGGTGCAGGACAAATTTGACGATATATAAAAAGGTTGTTGATTGTCCACGACCGTCGTATGACATTTAGTGCCAGACCCCACAGAGCGCTCTGTTTTAAGAAACCAATCCTCTATTTATCTCGATTCTTTCATTCTAAAATGTTGGGAAAAATGCAACACCAATTAATACTAAGTTTATATGCACAATTGACAATTCTAAACAAGCATCTAGGTCCCAAAATATCGAGTATCGATAAAGCGTCTCCGAATCTGATCCTCAACTTTGCCGACCACTACTTTAACCTTAGGATATGCTGCCAAAATACGCCTTATAGCAACTCGTTTATCTGCTAGGTATGTGACAAAGCAGATATTTTCGGGCTGAGCACCATGGTCCAATAGTACACGAATTGCCATGATGGCAGCAGCACCAGTTGTTGCTTGCGCGTCGACTAATAAAATGAATTTGTTCTCGATGTGAGGCGGTAATTTCAAGTAATGAAGAAATGGCTCTCCTGTTCGGGAATTTGACTGGATAAGAACTTTCCCTATTGCAATGGCCGGTAATATCCGGCGCAACGATGTCTCGAAACAAGCTCCGGCCCGCATAATTGATACTGCACACGTCTCCATAGTCGCAGCTGATCCTACATATTCGAGACCAGTAGCGGTTTTGACCTTCTTCGCAACATATGGCATGTAGTCTAATGCTGACTCAATCAGGATTGCCATCAGGCGCTCAAAGTAGAAAACAAAGTCAGTTCGGGTTGTAGCACGATTAAACAGGATAGTATGCATCGCCTGAACCTGTGGTGTCTGGGGCAATACCCTCACGTCAAGACCGCCTTTGGCGGCAAATTCAGTATTTGCATCTTTAGTGCCAACCAGTTGTCCAAGTTGCTCGAGGTGTAATCTACTCTTTGCTGCAAGCGTACGCTGAACATGCTTGATCAACATGTCAATGGCGACCACGTTGTCCAGACCTCGCGGAACCACCACGTCGGCTTGTCGCATCGTAGGTCTCACATATCTCTCAAAATTTGGCTTAACAAATGAAAACCACTGCTTCATTGCACCAGTTAGTTCTCTGCCTCGGTGCACTATGTCGCGCCGCAAACGCCGAGCCATGCATATGTCCAGATCCGTGTCTACAAAAACTTTAAGGTCCAGAAGCTCCACAATTCGTGGATCGTACAACGTGAAGATACCTTCCAAGATGATAACGTTGGCTCCATAAATTGTCGTAGACAGCTCAGTCCTATGTCCCCCGTTAGCGATGAGAGATAATTGAGGTGGTGGTAGGATATTTTGGGCAATACCTGTTGTGCTCCGAGAACGAATACACTGGTACTTCCACCTTTTTTCCCTGCCTGAGGTCCGTCAATACGTCGACCAGCATGTCCAAATCTAGCGCCTCCGGTGCATCAAAATCATATTCACTATGCGAGTGTTAGTTGCATATCCAATTGCTGTGACTTTGCTTACTTACTTAGCAAATGCTTGCTCTCGCTGTGCCCGGCTCAATGGTCTGTAGAAATTGTCGAACGATAGAATCACGGTCCATGGGACCTTTAACGTATTAGTTTAGCAGCTCGCCATACTGGACCATATTTTAAAAAGTCTTTACGACTCACATTCAATGCCTTTATTATCTGAGACGCAACACTCGTCTTACCGCTACCACTAGACCCCGCAATTCCTATAATATGAGGCCGGCTCCATGGCGGTAGATAATAGCTAGTTGTTGACAATGACGCTAACGACGTCGGCGACATCAATGTAGGCTCGTGGGCCATTGCCGTTTACGACGAACGACAGCTAACAAATGTAATTACTGTCGTCGAATTCGCCTTACCGTTTAACGATTAATCGTACGGTGAAACCGCCGCACGGGTGTGGCTTACGGTCAGACACCTACATGCACTCACACTCTTCAAAACGACCAAGTACAATTAGTTTAAATGTTACATATAAGAAATAGGTTACGATCTATATACAGCACAAAATAGTCTTGTACAATGCTATTCTGATTTAGCGAACTCATAAGCCTTATCCGCTCTTCGATAACGCAAATGCATTCTCGGTCTGTTTAGCTTTCCGTCCAAGCATCTTTACCGACTTCTTAGGAATAAAAGGCTTAATTGTCGGGAACTTGTGTTGCGCCACACCTTCATAGGACTTAAATACTTTGTTTTCCTGCGAAGACGCACCGTAACGATGTGCAGCTTCCGCCATGTAATTCACGGCCTCCTTGACCCGGTCGACTTCCCAACTGCAGCAATTGTTAGTAGCAAGCACTAGAACTAGAAGTCAGAATAGGAAAAACGTACGCTTTGAAAGAACTTGGTAATTTAGGGTAAATAAATGGCTCGTCCATTTCGACCGTCATAAATTTGGCCAGCGTCTGCTTGTATCTATTTACCTTCAAGTTCGAGTACACCTTTCGCACAGTCAATCCATACAAGTGATGGAGGTAGTCTCTCAGGTCAAATTTATTGAATGTCGTTGGCACTCTGAATGTGGCACGGTAAGGATTGTAGTCAGTCGAGAACGGTCGCAGCAATGAGATTGAGTGCTTCGGGAAGTGCACCTCATTATGTCCGAGTCTGAAATATTTGGTCTTTACGACAGGCAATTTTGGTCGCTCCTTGAATTTCCGCATCCGATGCTCATGATCTAACTGCGCTTGTGATGGTGCATACTTTGACTTTGGTTTCGTCTGCTGTAAGTAGAGTTGCTTCAGAACCGTCGTAGACGGGATCTTCAATGCGGGCGCGTTGCGCGGCATGTTGGGCTATAATTGTACGTCACGCTATCTTGAATTGACTGGTATCCGTATATCTGAATGCGACATAACATAAACGCAAAAGTGCAGCTCAACTTTTGGGATTGCCCGAGTCAGGAGCGTTCAGGAAAATTATTTGGTCCACAGCCGAGAGTAAGTCTAACATTTTGAGTGTTTCGTACCGTCCACTTAGGCACCTTCGACTACAATCATTCAACGACGTCGTTTTGAACTTGAATTTCTACAGAATTTGAGATCAGTTATGCATCTTAATTCTGTAGAATACAATAAATGATAATTGGACTTTCCCATCCGTGATATGCTACGAATATGGACAAAGATGTCGACATTGATATAGTATTGTAAACGACCACCTAGAATTACAATTTTTACAGATGAATGAATGACATATACTACTTTCGGGCGAAGGTGATCTTGGCCTTTTTACCACCGAACGTAATACCGACAGTTCCCCCCTTAGCTGCAACTGCATTTTCATCATTCTCATATTCAACGAAGGCAATCTCTTTTCGACCCGGTACCAGTCGTACTTCAAAAAATCCTGGAAACTTCTCAAACGTTTCAGTAAGCGTGTCGAGTGTGATATCGTCTGGTAGGTCTTGAAGAAATAGAAGCTTGTTCGGCGGTAATAGCTCGTCGGGAGGACCAGCGACTCTCTTGGCTGTCCGTCCTGCAAGTGCGCCTCCTGCTCTCTTCCTTTTCTTCGATGCCGCTTCTTCCTCTGCCTTGCGTCGTTCTAAATTATCCAATAAGTCATCGCGCTTCGTAAGTTTATCTTGCATACCCCCCAAAACTCACCTTTAGCTTCAAGCCGTAGCTTCTTGTGCTCCTCGAATGCTGCCTCGCCATCTTGCTTCACAGTCGCATCACTCTTTGTTTTTGCAAATTGTACGACCTCAGTCACAGTCAGTCAATTATTATCCGACAAACATGAGTGCATAATCGCTGCAGGATAGTACAGACCATGGGTTTGTCAAACAACTCAAATCCCTGAACTTCGCCCATTGCGCTAACTGCGCTCTCCACATCGTCAAACACGACAAATGCTTGCCCTCGCATACGTATGTTTCCATGCGCCACTATGTCTAGAATATCGCCATATGGGGAGAATACGGCATCCAACGATTCTTTTAATAGCGGGATCTTAATACTTTCGTCGAGGTTGCGTATGTAAAGCCTGGCAAAATCGGTTAGGAGTCATTTGATGCGTTTCAAAAATAGACGAATACTATTTTTACGTACGTCTTTGACGGTTCACGCCGTTCCGGTTCGGGCGTGATGTTTTCTGAATCAGCCATTTGTCTGTACGGAGTGTGATCTTAGTAGAGACTTTAAACTATCGCGAGCATGAAGTTCATTCGAGTCGCGGCAGGAAAGTTTGTTGCTCCCCTGACCCGCACGAACACTTCGGCGAGATCCTTCCCCAATATCACTTAGTATTTACGACTACGCCATTCACCCATGATACGACGAATCGGGTTCAGTGCTTGAGTCGATGGTAGGCAATCACTTATAATATTTAACTACTTTCCAATTCTGTTAGTACGACCTCTCTCTTTAATATACGAAAAATGGCGGACGATCTGAACGACGATGACTTCGACTCGAACTCGCCGTCGTCTAGCAACAGCAGCACGGCATCCGAAATGGCTTCGCTACAGCATCCTCCGTTGCAAAAGCTAGTACCGCCGCTGAACTTTTGTCCGGTCGAAGATCAATTATACCGGTCTGGCCAGCCAACGCCTATTAATTTCCCGTTCATTGGGGACTTGCGATTAACCGCTGTGATTTGGTTGGAACTAGAAGAACCTTCACAAGCATTTGTAACCTTTACACGATCGAACGGGATACAAATATATCATCTTGGAATAGAAAGTGGAGCGGATGTGGAGAATGAGGACGTGGACGCTGATGCAAGTATGAGATCGTCTGGCCGACATCCGCGATCGACGAACCCGTGGGACCAGTTGCCGGAAAGCGCAATCGTACGCGCGTTGGACATAATTGCGAACAAGGATAACTATCCCTTACTTGTTTGCGGTGGTATGGGACGCCATCGGACTGGAACAGTCATAGGTTGTTTACGGAGGGTCCAGAAGTGGAACTTGGCAAGGTCGGGTGTGCCAGTGCGTTTGCAAGACGAAATTAACCTACTGACGTATGGGCTATAGTGTGTCTGAAGAATATCGGCGGTTTGCTGGCTCCCGTAAACGGGTATTGATTGAGTTGCACATTGAGGTAAGGCTCCACCCAGTCTTTGATCCTGCTCTTTCTTTTGCTAACTTTCAAGTACTAGGCTTTTGACACTAGCTCAGTACTCATTGACCCCGACATCGCGCCGCCGTTTTTATTATATTAATGTACATTACTGGTTTTGTATCATAGTTAGGTTAATCTATTACGTCCTGTACATTTTTTTTTTTGCCCTCTCACTTTTAAATGTTTGAATGCATATTTTATTATGGTTGTGCCCTACATTATCTCTATTTGCGAAGAAGGCTAAGAGAAAGTGCCTCCAAGTCATCGAGAGTCTTTGGCTGATCAATCTCCATATCATTTGCCTTGACTCGTTTGGCTCTTCCTTCTTCCTCGAACCATTTCTTGCGCTTCTCCGGGGCTTGATGCACTTCAGAACCCTCCTGTTCCTCTTCATCTTCGTCTTCAACCAATTCATCATCTTGTTCTGATAATCGTTCTCTTTCCTTCTGTTTGCGTTTCTTTTCCTGGCGCTTCTCTTTCGCAACTGCTTTGTCGACCACATCGACTTTGCGCATTCGGTGCTCTTCCCTGTTGATAAATTCTGTCTTTTGGGTTTCGGCATCACCGTGCTTTTTAAATCCTTCTTCATCCTCGAATTCATAAATCGCATGTGGCTTACCCTCGTCATCAAAAACCAACTTTGTGGGATTCGGTCCATGTTTCGACACGGCCTTCTTGGACAACGCGGCCTTTGCCTGCCGGTTCGAAACAGGGCCATTGTCGATTTTATTGTGGGGTGCAATTATTTGGTCTGAATCGGATTCTGATGATGCGTTCGAGTCCGACAGATCATGATCTCTTCGTTTAACAGATATAAAACCTCCGTCTTCGCCATCCTCATCCGCCGCCGGTTGGCGAGCATCGTTGTCGTCGTCGTCGTCGTCCTTGATCAAGTTCATGTAATGCCGTGACAAGACGTTTTGATTCTGGCGCTCGAACATGCGATCGTATTTTGTACGCACATTAGTCTTTTCTGGTGGTGCTGGGCTGCCCCGGCCCTCATCATTGTCAGCTTCGCTTTCGGAATCATCCGATATCTGTTGTTGGGACTTGTTCTTAAGCTCCTTGGCCTTTTGGTTATTTAAAAATTTGATGCGTGGCGCGCCAGGCAGTCCCAGGCTCTCGGCGAATTCTTCGGCCGGCAGGTCGGCGAATTTGAAAACGTGTTTATCTTTCTGGATGAAGATCGACTTGCAGTAGGATATGAATGCTTTTTGGGCAAGGTACTTGATTTCGGGATTCTTGAAGCACAGGGCTTGCAAATGGGACCGGATTGTTTTCTTTTTTGATTCCTTGATTGTGATTTTCTCGATCGGCACTTTCTTGGCCGCCAACCTGGCCTGCATGCCCGGTAGTTCTGACGGCGTCACGAGCAATAACGCGCGACCGGTCGAATCGAACCTTGCTGTCCGGCCCACCCGGTGAATATACGTGTCGGCATCCTCTGGCGCGTCAAGTTGGACGACCCAGTCGACAGATGGGAAATCAAGGCCCCGGGCAGCAATATCGGTGCAGAACAGGCATGCATGTCGGGACTCGGCGAATCGGTCCGTCACGTCGGTCCGGGCCGTCTGTTTCTGGCGGCCGTGAAGATGCATGAGCGGGATTCCGGGATGCAGGGTCTTGAAGGCCTCGAACATGAACCGGACCTGTTTGGATGAGGATGCAAACACGAGAATTTTGGCCTTGAGATGGGTTTTGAGAAATCCAAACAGGGTATCGAGCTTGTCCGGCAATGGCGTCGTGACATAATATTGTTGAAGGTTAGCCGGCGTGCTGGATGAGGCCGTTTCATGGGCCGAAATATACTGTGCCGCGTTTGGCGACAGACTTAATCGCGCGAGATCACTGACCGACTTGGTCTGGGTGGCGGAGAAGAGCAGGGTTTGCCTGTGCTTGGGCAAATGTTCAATGATGGCATCGATCGTCTTGCGAAATCCCATGTCCAAGATCCGGTCTGCCTCGTCCAAGACCAACATCTTGAGATTACCGACCTCAAACCCGGCCGCTTGGTCCATATGTTGAAGTAACCGGCCAGGCGTGCAGACTAGGATGTTGAGGCGCGAAATGCGATCCCGTTCCGCCTGCATGTCCTTGCCACCAATAACCAGTCCGGCCGAGAACGAATGGGCACGACCGATTTTGCGGAGAACGTCAAAAATCTGGATCGCCAGCTCCCGTGTCGGAGAGATCACGAGGGCCCCTAGACCATCTTGCTGTGTCCATCGATCGCGGTACAAAGTTTCCAGCAGCTGTGGTTGTTTGTAAGCGTTCGTGTTCCCCCCCACTCGCAGACATCTTAAATAAACATACCGGGATTAGGAATGCCAAAGTCTTGCCACTGCCGGTTTTAGCCGCACCTAAGATATCCATGCCTTTCAACGCCACTGGGATTGATTGTTTTTGGATCTCTGTCATGGTCGTAAAATGCGACAGTTTTAAGCCATTCAAAGTAGACCTTGAGACCGGTAGGTCACTGAACGTCGTCGCATCTTTCTGGTC
>JANJPG010000341.1:0-11485 GCA_030407185.1 Lipomyces yarrowii
GGCGCGGCAGATAAAAATAACACGCTGCCTCTTTGAACGCTAGATGGATTACGAGCAGGACCGTCAGGATAAGCCTTATACTTGTTTACACGGGTGATGTCACCATCGTCACCGGGATCGGAAAAGAGTAGAGCCCCAACAGCTCCACGCTCCTGCGCACCCTTAACAATTAGACCCCGGAATAGGCCACCGTACGGTCGTTCAATTCGACGCCTTTTTCTTGGACCGCCTTATTCAAGTGGGCAAGTTGTTGCTGCAAGTCCTGCACGGCGGTCGTCAACGTGCGCTCTTTGACCCTAAACTCTTCGGCTTGCCGTTTTATTGTGGACTCAGCCGAGCGGAGGGCGGAGGACGCTTCGTCGCGTGCGTCGTGGGCTTCATCAAGGTCGTGGAGCAAACCGCGATTCTTTTTCTCAAGCGCGGCTTTCTCCGCCGGCCATTCTTCTTTAAGTTTATTGAGCTCCGCCGTCGATTCTTTATGCTTGTCAAATAGGAATTGCTGATCACTTTCAAGAGCCTGCCCATAAAGTCAGCCTGCCTTCCCATCTCTCCGTAGTTAGAACTGCACGTACGTCCGCGCGTTTTCCTTCCTCTGTTATTTTTAATTCAAGTTCCCGAACGGTAGCTTCGAATCGCAGTTTGTCACGTTCCCGCTCATCTTTGAGATTCGACAATTCGTATTTCAGGGCATGATTTTCGGCGCGAGCGATGTCGACGGTTGTAGCAGCCAAATTGTCATTATTACTCGCATCTTGAGATGTGGAAACTTGCGGTCGTGTTACTGCCTATTGAATTCAAAAAAAAACATAATTGTTATTACAAGATCAATGCAATCAGTGACAAACAAATTTCTCTCGATCCAATCTATACCTTTGGAACAGTGTTGGTTGCTGGCGTGAATATGGAGGACGACCTGCTGCGAGGTATAGGGATCGAGCTTCCAGGAGCAGTCGGTAGACTTGGCTGTCCGCGGAGTGGCGTCGCAATGGACTTGCGCATAGTCTTCTCGTCTTGCTGTTCTGCCTCGTAACTGATCCGTGAGGTGGAATATAGTCTCGATGGTAGAGTAAAACTAACTCGAGTTTAACTATAGTTAACGAAATAAGGCAATAAGGTTTTGCGATGTCCCAGTAAACATCGGTACAAAACACTCAAAAACTGTCAGTGAGCCTCTCGCGTCGTCGATTTCTGTTCTTGTAAACGCGGCTTGTCACTTCCCCTGACTTGAGAAGTGAAATTGCAGCCAAATGTCGACGTACGAGTCCATAATATTTATATCCCGAGAAGTCCTCGTTTATCAGATCCCACCGCTGCGGTCATCGAAAGGCTATTGCGCCTCCGAATGGGACGTCGACAGACCGCTGTGGCGCGGCCGTCTGCGGGTGCTCGAGACAAGTGCTGACGCGACGGCATCTCGGGTCCGGTGCGAACTCCGTCTAGAGGACAACACTACTGGCGAGTTATTTGCAAGTGCACCGTATTTGGTAACGGGAAAAGGTGTCGAACAAGTTACGGACTCGAGCCGATTTTTCGTGGTTCGGGTCGTGGATGGGGACAGGCATGCGTATTTGGGAATGGGATTTGTTGAACGGAGCGAGGCACTGGATTTTAACATCGCATTGCAAGATTTTAAGAGGTGTGAATTTTATTATGTACAATAGTTAGAGGTTGACGCTAACTGGGGGCAAAAGACATGCGAATCCGAGCGCGGAGATCATGCCGAGGAGTGGTCCTCACAGTAAGGAGGCGGTCAAGGACTATTCGCTGAAAGAGGGTCAGACAATTACGATATCGTTAGGGGTACGGTCAGATTGAATATTAATTGGACAAAAGTGTGCGATACACTAACAGATTACGAGCAGAAAGGAACTCGTGTTCGCAGATCACCGAATCCCACGGCCCTGGACTCCGGCGCATCACTGCCATTCCTGCCACCCCCGCCATCGGCACAGCAGATCAAAGACCAAATGCGTACCGTGTCACATGCCACGGAGGATGATGATGATTTTGGTGATTTTGTGTCATAGTGGGATGTCATGGCTTTTGGATTTTTCTTTCGCATATATTGGGTTTTTTTTTGCGGGCTGCATTATTTTTTTTTTGGTTTGTGAAAATTGTCTATACATCAAAATGCCAAACTCCGAATGCGATGTACATTAAAAAGATCCCCTAAAAGCGCAGTATCTCTCACAAGAGAATGTTGTCAATTAGTCGCGTTTTGCTGCCGAATTTGTTGGGCACCCTGACTGCGACGCTCACTATGGCACCTTTCAGAGGCTGGACAACGTCGAGTTCTTCGAGAGTGTCTTTGTCGTTCACACAAACATACTCGATATCGTCTTTGTCAAACTTCTCGGCTATCGACGAGACCACGGCCTCGAGTATTTTCTTTGCCGACGTGTTTTGCCGGTAAACCATGAGCGCGTTCTGGAGGCTCCTGTAGATGACTGCGGCATCTTGCCTGGTCTGATCGGTCAAGTATGCGTTCCGCGAACTTAGCGCCAGTCCGTTGTCGTCCCGAGCCGTAGGTACAACATGTACGACCGATGAGTAGCACAAGTCCTGGACCAGTCGCTTAACGACGACGGTCTGCTGGATGTCTTTTTGGCCGAAATATACGCGGTCGGGTGAAACTATGTTGAGTAATTTAGAGACAACGGTTGCCACTCCGCGGAAAAACTGCGGTCGAATTTTGCCCTCCGGTTGTTCGGACAGTCCATGCACGGTCACGAATGCGCCTTTCTGCTCGGCAACGTCGGGTGGGATGCCGTTTGGATAGATTTCCTCGACGGTTGGCGCGAACACTACATCGACCTGTCTATCGTCGTCCTGCACCTGGGCAGCCAATTGTTCGACGTCGGAATCAAAATCGCGAGGATATGAAGCAAGGTCCTCTGTCGGGGCAAATTGGGACGGGTTCACGAAGATGGACACGATTGTGGCATCGTTCATTCTCATGGAAGACTGGACTAATCGCAAGTGTCCTGCATGCAAAGCACCCATTGTCGGGACAAATCCCACTGTTTGGCCCTTGATAAGCTGATCGCGCCGCCAGGATCGTACTTCCGCTAGCGTCCGGAGAATCTGGATTTGAGACTTGCTGGGCTCGGGGACCTCGGCCGTGGCCGCGGTAGAGTTGTGTCTAAATGTGCATACCAATGAAGAGCGATTATATCTATGTAGTAAATTGAACAGACGCAGGGCCGATGAGGACGACGTCCAAGTGCCTCGTGTAACCAAAATAGCCATTCTATCTATGTTCTCTACCTTCAGTCGCGTGCCCAGGCAATGAAGCCAAAATAATATCTTACCACAGTAACCTTCGGGGTCAATCTTTACAGCATTACCATGTATATCTGTCAGTAATGCATTTGCACCTTTATGCGCACGAGATCGAACATGCCAGGATAGTTGAAAGTAGGGGGAAAATTGTCGGGAATAACTGTTTGAGGTTTAATTCGCCACATGTGCCAGGAACTGCGGCGTGGATGGCGTACTGGCCAACAGCCAAAAAAATATAATCGCCCGCGAAGATGGTCAGTCTCTTGGTCTGGGCGCCTACGCGACCTTGATTTAATGTAATAATTATGAATTGACTATTTTTACTCAATACGACTTGCCACTGTTGCACTAGCTTGAATTAACCAAAAAGTCGCACTTCATTTCGTCGTCGCCCGCCCGAGTCGGCCCTGACCAATGTCTGTGGGTTAGGGCCAAATACAAAACCCCATGCAAATGTTGCAATTATGCCACAGATACAAAACGTTGCAAAATACTCTGACGACACCAAACCCAACATTATCGTAAGCGGCATAAGCCCAATGTGCTTTTGACACAGGGTAAGGGTCTTTGGTGGTCCTTCACCTAACCTCATATCAGATGGTAAAAAAGTGGCCCAGCCGACAGGAAGATTGCGCGAAGGCCAAAATCCGTTCATTGCCGTGGACAGTTTTGGATAAGTGAGATTAATGATTTGCAGCAAGGACAGCAATGTGTATAGTCAATGACTTGCTTAGGTTAATTAATCTCATGAGCCCGCATATAAATGCGCCAATGATCGTCCCCAGTGGCATCGGCCTTTACTCGTTTTCAACTTTAGAGTCAAGATGAGCTTAAGGTTAATGTACAATGCAGGTTCCGCCCTGGCTACAACAAGCTGTATATCGATTAATTGGCGTGCCTTGCATAGACGATCGCCGGCTGAATACATCAAACGCGTCCGACGCGCGTTAGGACGCGTGTGGCAGGCAAGCAAGGCACCGGATGGCTGGACCCGAAGGTTTAATAAGTATGGAGTTGGTTTGCCATTGGAATTTGAGGCCGCAGCGGACCCTGCAGGACGGCTCTGTCGCCTAAAATCAACACCTAGCAAAATATGAGGTTGTAAACATGCCGATTTCCGTTCTGAATGACAACAATAATAGAATCAGACCCATTATTCGCTATTCATTCATCCGAGTCTAGCTCAGACAAAATAAAAATTTGGCCAGAGTTTTGACCCTGTCTCGGGGCTGCTCACGTGCGGCTTTCGGCTTTGGGGCCGAGGGGACGAACCACAAAACTCTGGGCGAGTAGCAACGTCCCGAACCAGGCCGGCGTTTTCAACTGGTTCTCGCGTAGTATTGCTGTTGGTATATTAGTGGCATTTTATTTGCTAGCGCATTTCTGTCAATTTGGTGCGTGTGCAGTGCGCAAACGCGAAGATGACGCGAGGAGTTGTTGACGCGTCGACGCGACTGGAATGCGGGCTCGAGCGGCCCCTGCGTTTGTTTGGCGAGAAAAACGCGTGAGCCCCTGCGCCCGCCGAATCCGAACACAAACGCCTTCCCGGGCTTTGCTGCTACGCCGACTCGTCCGTGTCTTCACCATCTTCTCTTTCTCTCCTCTCTTCTCGTCCACAGCATCCACTCATTTCGAATCGGCAGTCGCCGCTTGCGTGTGCGCGTTCTTTCGTTGCTTGTCTGCGAGTTGTCTGGAATCCACAGTCGTTCTTTGATTCCGCCAACATCCACTCTTTTCGCTCTAGCGTACCAAATCTTTTAACAAGACTCCTTGCAATTGCTGCCCAGATTCAATTCAACAATGTCTCCACATCAGCGGCACCATCGCCACGCTGTCCATGCCCGCGATTCTCAACCTCAGATCGTCAACGAGAATGCCGTCAAGCGTGACGACGTCCTTCTCGAGGAGCCAAAGATGGTCCGCCGCCAGGTTTTGACAGTCTACAAGACTTTAACTGTGACTCGCGGCCATTCATCGGCAACAACTGTCGCCGTCGTCGCGGCCGACCATGCCAGCGCGACTGCACACTTGCCGAAAGCTCGTGTCACATCCAGCCCAGGTTCGTGACTGTTTCTCGGCTACTTATGGTAAATGGGCACTAACTTGAGGCAGATGTTGGTTCGTCGACACATTCCACAATCACTATTAGGAGTACCAGAGCCGAGACGCCTACTCATACCACTGCGAACGAAAGCAAGTCTGCTGCTGCATCGACGGTAGCAGTTGATTCTACTTCTGCCACCCCTACGGCGACCGAGATTAAATCCGCCATTGCGTCTTCAGCTGCTGCGGCTGCTTCTACTGCCTCCGCCGATGCTTCTGCATCTTCGTCAGCTCCAGTCATCACCACCGACATCATTTCTAACCCGTCCTCGACCTTGACCGCCGATGCCTCGACCTTGCTAACTGTGATTGTCACGGCCAGCTCTGCATCATCATCGTCCCTAGCCGTCTCCAGCCTTGTTGCCTCGTCCGAAACTTCAACCAGCGCTTCGTCAACTTCATCGGCCCCTTCTTCTGATACCACGCTTGGTAACAGCAGCAGCTCCTCCTCCAGTAGCAATAACAACGGTAGCACTGACAACTCGTCGTCGAAGTCTTCTGGTTCATTGTCCGCCGGTGCCCTAGCTGGTATCATCGTCGGTGCCATTGTCGCCGCAATCCTGATATTCGCTTTGGCCTTTTTATTGGTCCGCCGTATGAAACAACGTCGTCAGCAGGAGGAGGATAGCGCAAACGAAAAGGCAAATGCTATGTCGTCGTCTTCGTTCAGCGGTCCAGCTAACCCTGCGTATCCCGCTCCTGCTCACACCATGACCGAAAAGGCACCCCGTCTATCGATCCGTGTTTCGCGGCCTGTTTCTGGCTTACTTCCTCTATCTCTTCTCTCCGGTCGCGCAACCAGGTCATCAACTGGAGCTTTGGGATCTGCCGCTAACACAGATCCGGCTGGTGGATATGCCAAGATGTCGTCCCCACCTGTCTCGATCCGGGGTAGCACCGGAAGCGTAGCCTCTGTCGAGAGCGGTGTGCAGTCTGTTCCCCCTCAAGAAGGTTCTAGCTCTCCGACAGCGTCATACGCCTCCTCGATCTCTAGCAAGTCGTCAGGAGAAGAAACCCCTGTTCTCGTCGTTCCAGCACCGCAAGATCCCTTCTCGCTTCCATCACCGACAATAGGAGGTCCTCCAGGAACAGCTGGCGTTGGATCGACTTCCAACGTCCACCGCGCCATCATGGATTTCAACCCTACAATGCCTGACGAGCTTGGTCTGAAAGAAGCCCAGCTGGTTCGGATCCTGCACGAGTACGACGATGGCTGGGCGCTCTGCGTCAAGCTCGACCGTAGCGCCCAGGGTGTGTGTCCACGGAGCTGTCTGTCCACGCGTGCTCTGAGACCGCGACCAAAGAGAGGTGTCAAGCGTGCTGTTCCCCCGGGTAGCGCCATGAAGACTGCGGAACGGAACATCACGGATCTGCCTATCGTTAATACCGAGGCTGCTAATGCTTCCCAGCGACCCGGTTTGGCAGAGAAATTACCTTCGACGCCAACAATCCAGGTCTTTGCTCCAGATAGCGAGCGACCCGTTGAAATTGCGTGAAACATGTGGTTTTTTTTTTTAGAGAAAAAGTATAAGGGCTGTATGATTCTTGTGTTTGTTGTCGGGTTTGGTATAACTGCTTTTCTTCTAATTTTTTTCCTGTGATTTTGGCATTGTTAATTCCATTCAATTTCCGTTTTGGGTTTCGTCTTTTTGTTTTTTGTATCACATAGAATACACATTTGGTGCAACGTTGAACGAACGTTGCTTGCAGTTTGCCTTTTTGTCGCGTCTTTTCTTTTTCTTTTTGTTTTTCTTTTTGAATTTTGGTCATTTTATTTATTTTTTTATTGGGTTTTTTTTTGTGCGGCAATGTACACCTGATGTATGAAGCTTATGTCTGGATATGTATTGGCGGAAATTGGTTTGTATAGCTAGGAACGAAACAAGGGTGTGTATTATCTTGAACTTATGTTGCATGCCGTCCCGACAAGTACCCCCAAAACGTAAGCGGTCCTTGGTATCCTTCCGGATTTCAGAATGAATAAACCATACGAAGGCAGTAATGATATATATACGTGCAGATAAGGACAAAAACGCAGACGAGATGTAAACAGATATCCAGGTGTTGAGGTCGAAGAGATCTGACAAAACGGGCCCGGCATCGTCAGGTTCGAGTACCGATAATTTGCCCTCAAAACCATCATTTCCCACCTGAGTCAATGTTCAAAACAATTCTGAAGGCTCTGTCATTGCAAGCCGTTTAATCTCTTTCGAAAAAAGTGTGTGATAGTTGGCTTTTGTCTCTCTTTCTCCTTTCCTTTTTGGTGCGTCCAACCTTCAAAAAACACGTAGAGCTTTCAGACCTAACCCTATGTACTTTCGGCCATTGTTCAGTACCAGTTACCCGGTGTACAATGAAAATCAAAACAAGACGCGTCAATAAAATGGGCAAACAATATCTTTGGTCAGGGCCCACAAACTGGCGTGCAACGATCGGTCGTGTTAACAGAGGCCAGTGCAATCCTGGAGTAATTTTTTTTTCTTGGACGAAGGCCACACAAGCTGGGTCGGTGACAGATACCCGGACTGTCGGTTCTTAAACAGAAACAATAATGCCAAAAGCGAAGAAAACAATTACGACGACGCAAGCTGTTGCGAAGCAAAAAGGGGTCCCGAGATCCACTGCTGCACGTACAAAAACGAGTGTGGGTACTTTATCTGCACTTGTTAATTCGACCGATGACGAAGACTCGAACAGCAATGCAAGTGAGCCGGACCATGATGCCGATGCGCGACCCCAGGCAAATAAGAACGGTCGAAAGGCTGTCGTGAGAGGTCCGAAGACTGTGGCAAATGGAAGGAAGCGAGGTCCGAAGAGTACGAGTGAAGATGTTGAAAGGCCTGATGTGGCGGAACCTGATGCTCCTGAGACGAATGGTATTACATGCCCGAGCAAAATTCACTTGATAGTTAACTAATATAGTCTAGGTCCGAAGCACAAGAAGCCAAAGTCCAAACCACTTACCGCAGTGACAAATATGGCCGGCGTCGCATCCTCTACACCTCAATCAGCAATCGCGCCATCAAATGCATCAAAGCCAAGGCAAGCCAAAAAGCCGGCAACAAAGTCGGTCCTCCCACAAAAGCTAGAGTATATTCCAGAAACCCAAAATGCATACGACGACGACCCATCATCCCCTGCCACTGACATGGACCAGCTACACAAGACGGAGGGGGTTGCAATGGAATCGGGCGATGCATATAAGACACTACAGAAGCATTATGACGCCTTGCAAACTCGATTTTCCCAACTATCAGAACTACGAGAGACGACCGCCGAAGCTGCGCTTTCTTCTTATCGCGAGTCAGCCGAGCGCAGATACGCGGCCGCCGACGACTTAATAGCTACGCTTCGGGGAGAGCTGAGCGAGCGATCCAACCAGATCAAAATGATGAGCTCTCGGGTTGAGGAAGCTACAAATGCGGACCGTGAACTAGACGAATTGGAAAAGGCGGTTCAGAAACTGCGGCAAGAGAATGATGTTTTACAAAGTAAATTACTTGCACGGGGCCCACCGGTGGCTGCTGGAGCCGGGAGTAGTGCAGCCATCTCGCAACTCAAAGAAGACTTGTTTTCTGACCTCAGCGGCTTGATTATTCGCGATGTGCGGGTCGAACAGGACAAGACGGTGTACGATTGTTTACAAACAGGTCGGAATGGAGCGTTTCATTACAAGATTTCGATTCCGAGGAGCTCAAGTGATGGTGGACTTCCACATGGGTCGGCCACAGCAAATGGCAGTGGTGGGGGATATGAGGACACTGAGATCACGTTTGTACCCATGCTCGATGAGAAACGAGACGCATTTTTGATGTCACTTTTGCCGGATTACTTCACCGAGCCGTTGACGTTTATGAGGAGCGCTGCCGCCCAGTGTTACTGGAAGATTGCGCAGGCCCTGCAGAAGAAGATGTAAGGTGTATACATATTTTTGTACGGTTAACCAATGGCGGTGTATTTCTATCAAAGCCTATTATTTCTCATGGTAAAAATGCAATATCAACAGCTCCAAATTTCCCTCTTATATTCCTACACTTTCAAAATATGCAATCAATACATCCGTGCCAGGTATTGTACAATTTTCATCTCCTTGTATAGAGAGATCATATGTTAGTCCCGCTTGGTGCTCGCGTACCCGGTACTGAAAATGCTGAAATCAGGTGCAAGTCCAGCAGAAATGGCCTGCCTCATGGCTGATCTTGCACGGGCGCGTTGGGGAAAGACAATAACCAGGAAATAAAACGCGGCGACGGCGAACGCGATAACGCCAGACGCAACACAATAAGACAAAATCGCAAACGAGGCCACACTTTTATCCTCCTGCTTTGGAGCTCGCGTAATAGGGAACCACCTTACATTAAATTGCAAAGTCAATTCGTCTCCGATGATTATACGCGTGGTTGAGGACGGATGGATCGGATATGCGACCACGGATGTAATATTCGCGCCCAAGTTCTTGCTCGGTTTGCCGTTTATCAGATTGTCAGCGTACGTGAAGATGATATTGAACTTAGTCGCAATATCAAGATGGGATTGTTCAAGCTTGCCCTGTACCGAGAACCCGGCTGGCGCGAACAAGTTCTCGCTTCCCATGCGTGCTGGTACGCGACAACTTAGCGGCGCGTCCTGATGAACGTATAGCTGTAACATATGATAGAATTCGTCGACTACGAAAAACGTGCAATTCACTTTATTGTCACTGTCAACACCAAATGGGAACGACAGCGGACGATTGGTCTCTTTGCATATAGGAAACGGATTGTATATAATCATGCCCGAGTCAGCATCAGTGACATGTTCGCCGTTGTCGATATCCCGGACCATGCAGGCAAGCTCGAGCTGTGATTTAGGTTTATAGCCTGTGCCTTCGACTATTGGGGGTGAAATTCGTTTGATAGGCCGTGATGGCATTTGCTCATCTTTCGGATTGTCGTCGCGGTGATCCTGATCGTCGTCCCGTTTGAGTACGGCTGGATCATTGTCGTCAGTTACCGACCTAGCTACCTTCTCCTGGCCCTTTCCGACGTCTTTTTCTATAGCGTCTCCAGTGACAGCGCCGGAATCATCTACCTTCACCGACGCATCAGCATACTTTTCTTGTGACACTGTTTCCCGTGACGGTAGTTCTTCTGGATCTGTTACCATTCCTGTCTTGTCGAGTGATTCCCTGTTTCCAGAAACTGTTAGTGGTGTCAATAGTGACCCGGCTGGCACGGTCATTGCTGCATCATCGTGAACATCCATGACGGGGACTATCTGATCTCCCCCCAAAGGCAACTCGACAGCGTCCACGAAGATTCCTGAGAGGATACTCCCTCCAGTCAATGATAATGCTGCAATGTGAGCGTAATTTGGCCATGATATTCGCTGATTGACGGCTCGAGGCACTGATAACAGCTGGACAAGCGCAACGAAGACAATGATATGCGGCCGCATTGTGGCTGCTGCCAATGGTGGTATATAGCAGAGTAAATCCTTCTGTAGTTCAAAACAGACGGCTTTTTTTTGTCTTTACTCAGTCGTATTATTCTAAGCTATGGCTGATTTTGAATCGTGGTTAGCTGGTTTCCCTTGGCCCTGTTCATAGTGGTTGGCAGCTTGGAGTATTTCCTACGTGCATGACGAACGCCTGAAAATGGCGCGGCTCGTCCACAAAAGTGCCCCCCGCATTAGAATGGAAGTTTAATTTTTTTTCGTGATATCTGCGACTTATGATAGATTGTTCATTCTCTAACTCGCCATCAGTAGATTGAATTAATTTAACGACGAACTGATCAGGAATTTCAACGGCTGGGTTACTAACGAATAAACAAAACATGACACTTCATGCTGCGAAGACGTTACTCACTGCCAACTTGCTGATCGCGACTTCGACAAAGGCACACTTACTACGAGGCCCGTCCGCAACGGTTGCGCGGAAGTTCATTGCTTCTCAAATGGTGCTGCATTCTTCGTCGATTCCAAACGTTGCAATAAAGAGCTTACCAATCGGATCACGATGCTTGCACGTTTCAACTCCACTGACCCGTTCGGCGCGTGGGTTCCCGCCAGCACAAAATTTAAAGAGGATACGGCTCACACATTCGGCCCTATTAACAGT